>JBBYHO010086958.1:0-45374 GCA_038382025.1 Adansonia gregorii | reverse complement strand
CATTAAAATTATATAAAATGAATTAAATAAAACATATTATTCAAAATATTAATTTATAAAATGATAAAGAAGAAAATCCAAAATCCAAATTTTGAAATAATTTTATCAGAAAAAATTTCTTGAGTATAATACCTGCGATACTGTGAAAAGAATTCAAAATTAATTACAAAAGTGAGCAACTTGACACCTTGTGATATAAAATGCCAAGATGAATTTTTCATTGAATATTTTTAATTTTTCAGAGTGCATATCAGAGAAATACCACACATGTATCGATAGAAATATACGAAGGTCAATTTCCCATATTTAACAAAAAATTCTCAAAAAATTCCTAAAAATGAGAAATTCTCAAAAAATAAATTTTCAAAATTTGAAAAAAATTATTAAAAAAATAATTTTTCTCTTAAATATTTGTTTTGTATATTCAAAATTAGAGATCAAAATATGACTTTTTCTGTTGCATGAATTTATGGCTATTTAAATTATGACTTAAAAGTCTTGAAAATGTCTTGTTCATCTAAAAAAGATCGTTCCCAGTGAGGATGGCCATTAAGTTCTCAGTCTCGGATATTCGAGATCATTGGAAAAGAGACCTAGACAAAATTAGATGTCCACACCCATTACAATTCCTTTGCAAGGCCAATGTGTTTCATGGGCTTTATCTTCATAAAACTTATCAGAATAATTATTCAAATTAATTTTTATGGATAAAGAAATACCTCATAAACATTTAATAAAATATAATGTTTGAATACATGAAATCACTAAATATTAGCTCCTTATAATCAACAATGATTGGTTTGCAAGGATTAAATTAATAATATCTTACTAGCACTAAAGCCAATCACCTAGATATCTATGTCATGTATTCCCTATATGATGATCATGTTCTTAGTAAGGTAGAAACTTAGTGAATGGATTAGCTATATTATCCTCTATAGGCACTCATTCCATACTAACATCACATTTCTTTTTGATATCTTTAATGATGTGATACCATCGCAATACATGTCTTGATTTATAATAGGACCATGGTTCCTTAGTTTGTGCTATGGCTCCATTGTTATTAGGTAACAATGTTTGAAACCATATTAGTTTATTGAATAAGCCTATCCATATAAACTTCCTCCAGTGTAGCCTCATACATGAGGATTTATCTAGCTTTAGTTGTTGAGTCTATAGTATTTTCATGTTTAGAACTCTTCTAACTAATTATAGCACCGTTAAGGGTAAATAAAGGCCATTTTAGGAGTTGCTGTCAACCCAATCATACTGAAAGTGAACAATGGAGTAACCCTTAACAAAAAATTTAACTTCTCCATATGTGTCTTTCCAGCTAACGTCTTAGGCAACTTTGTCGAGTAATGTATACCATTTCTCTTAGTGTTTTTCATCTTAAATGCTTTAAGAATCCTGCCTGCGTACAGAGGTTAAGATTAGCCAAGTATTTGTTCCAATTTGTCTCTATAGATCTTAATTCCTAGAATTAATGTAGCTTCTCCTAAATCCTGCATAGAGAACTATCTAGATAGCCATATCTTAGTGGCCTTCAGCATAGGTATGTTGTTTTTTATGAGTAAAATGTCATCAACATATAGCACTAGAAAAATGATGGCCTATCCATTTACCATCTTGTAAACATAAAGATTATCAAGATTTTTTTTTAAATTAAATTCCTTAATTGCTTTATCAAATTTGATGTTCCAAACTCCATGAAGCTTGCTTCAATCCATAAATGGGCTTTTAAAGCCTACATACTTGATATGAATTTAACTTGGATGTAAATTCATCAGGTCGTGTTATACACATCTCTTCTTGTAAATTCTTATTAAGGAATGTAGTTTTCACATCCATTTGCCATATCTCGTCATCATAGTATGTAGCTATAGCAAGCATAATGCAAACGGATTTTACTATGGCAACTGGCGAAAAAGGTTTCTATAGCCACATGCCTTTTTTATATCTCTGAATGATCAAAATTTAGTGCACTCAACTTAAAAGATATGTGGTGTACGATCAGAGCCTTTGAGTTTTATCTTGGTTAAGATTTAGATTAGGCATGATATTATTGAGAGGAGAGAGGCTATCAGACGAATCGCTCATCCAACTAGTCTTGGAAAGTTATCATAAAGTAACCATAAATTTGGAGTTGCTACCAACCACTTCGAGCTAGGCATGATTAGATGCCTATTGAAAACAATATTCCAAGTTACGAGACTTGAAACATTGATTTCGAGGTCAATGAGGTGTAGAGATTCATTGGTTAGGTTCGGGAGTTGGTTACATGTGAAGAACGATTAGTACTCGAATGACACCCAAAATTGGTACCCATTAACTATATTTCACTTTGGTTTTTGTTCAATTGGTTCCATTTAGTCATTATTTAGATACAATCCCTTTTAAGCATGAATTTTTGTGGAAATTGTAAATCCAAATTTTGGTAGAAAATTTTATATCACTATGCACCGTGAGGTATGAGTAGCATAGAGATTTTTTATGAATATAATTTTCAAATTAAATTTTGAAATTTTGGATATTCCTTTATTAGGCACTAAAGTGATACAAACATGGAACATTACCTTGTAAAATTTTTTGAAAGAAAAATATGAATGCAAAGAGTCAATACAAAAAAGAAACGTGTTAGTAAGACAAAAAAGAATATACTAATTTCATAAACAAAAAAATGTGAAAAAGATGGACGATTATAATGTATATCGTAATTGTCTTCAATTATTAAAGAATAAACATGATGAAAATTTAGAGATGTGTTTAGATTCAATAGTAATTTGAGGGATAAAAAAGGGTTTTAATTGAAATAATTTGAGGTATCTAAAAGAGAGAAAATTTTGGATTTTGAGGTAAAAGCGAGGTTGAAATATCCTTTCGGAGAGGCAAGGTTGGATATCCCAAAAGATACAGATTTTGATATTTCAAGAAAATAATTAGGAATCTCAAATAAATCCAAAAAAGAAAATTTAAGTTTTTGATGAAAAACAGGGTTAAAGTATCCTTTCAGAGTGGTGGGGTTGGAGTATCCTCAAGAATGAAAATTTTTAATGATTTAAGAAAATAATTAAGACTGTTGAATAAATCCGAGAGAGAAAACTTTGGTTTTTTTAGAGAAAATTAGGATTGGAGTACCCCCTTTGAAGTGATGGGGTTAGAGTATCCCAAAAGATGAAAATTTTTTATGTTTTAAAAGGCAAGGATATTCTGAAAAAGAAAAGGTATTTTGATAATAAGGAACCAAAGATTTGAATAAGATAATATTGTCTTGAGCATTGATCTGAGCCTAAAGGTCTTGTGTTGTAGGGTAGCCAATCAGTTGCATTTCAAGAAGTTCAAACTTCTCAATGATAGCGATTCAGGAGACTGGATTAATTTTAATTCTAGAGAAAATAGGGGAACATCGCACTATCACCCTTCCCTAATTTATTCTAGGTTCATCCGAAAGCTTCAGGGGATAAGCGAGGTACTGTTGGAAAGGTAGCTTGATGCAGACTAATATAAAAATATCTTTAAAATTTTATAAAATCATTTCTAGGTGTAATTAATTTTTGGAGTTAGGCCTACATTGATACTAGTAGCATATACAGGGGAAAAGGCATGATGGAATTTGAAAAATCATTTCGGGCTCATCCAGAATCATTGAATTGTAAGCAATACCTTTTTCAAAAGGTAATTTTTTGAACTTTCTAGGATAAATATTTAAATAATAAGAAAAATCATTTGATGGGCCTAAACAGCCCAAACATAATCTAATGCGCTAGTCTTAAGGGTTCCAAAATAGCAAAGTTTCAAAAAATCATAACTTCCTCATTCGAAATGATCCAAGGGCAAACAAGACACCCCTAGAAAGATAATCCAATTCCCTTTAAGGAAAAAATATCAAAAATTCTAGAAAATCATTTATGGTTCAAAAATAATTTTTGAAATTTAGGCTATGGTGCTGCTAGAGCAAAAACAAGGGTTATATGAACTTTTTTAGGTTTCTTAGGGGCTAAATTCAAGTTATGGATATCTGAACATCCATAACACAGGGACAAGAATGACATGGGCATCACAAGTTCATTCCATAATCTCGAAGTAGTTTTAGGATGATGAAATAACACTTTGACCATGCCACCATAAAGGTACTAAACTCAGGATCAAGGCTTTCTATATATTTAGCTAAAAGGGACATTTTTGTTTGAAAAATAGCATTTTTAAACTTATTTTACCATGAATCCAGATTTGAAATGTTTAATTTGTCTCTAAGATTAGAAGACCAATTTTATGAAAACATTCAATCCATGCTAGTCTGCATCTATTGGAGGTATGTGAACTTGACTTTGGGAATTCTTTTGAAAATCAATTTTTTTTTTAAGCAAACAAGCAAGCATATTGTCAAAGATGTCATGAACAAAATATAACATGTACCAAGATGAACAGGGATAACACATGCAGACACACAAAAATGATATTTTTGACATGGAAATGATGACAAAAAATGCAAAAATGTGATAGTTGGATGCATGCAAATGATGACTCCATGAATGGCATCAAAAATCATGCTATGGAAGATGAATAAACATATTTAATCAAAAGCATACTAAAACTTCCTAGACAACATTTTTGTGCTATTGAACTCCTTAAAATGCAACAAAATGCATGAACATACTCAATGCATGTTAGGAAGAACATTCAATTATATGTTAGGCAGGTAAAGATAGGTGAAACATGACAGAAAATGCATGAATAAGGGACTACTTTAAAGACAGAATAAAAAAGAAGATGTTTGGCCTATCAAGCAACATCAAGGCTTCAAAAGAATATCAAAATTCTTAAGACTACCATAACCAAGGCAACAATAATGCATGGGATCCTAAGATGGTCATGGCAGCATAAATGGTTGACTAAAATGATGCAAGTGCTGGAAATGAGAAAATAAAATAGAGCTATGTGAGAAATATACCAAAAACCTTTAGCTTTAGCCTTTTTCTTTGAGCAGCAACTTTAGGCTTCTCTTATTTCTTTTTTGATGTTAATAAGCAAGGAAATGATAAAAGAATTGTTTTCTGGTAGGTTGTTGATGAAAGAAAGTTTTAAGAGGAAGGATGAAGGGAATAGAGGGTCTTGGAAGTGTTTTTGGAGGTGATCTTAAAGAGCTATGAGAATAGAGGAAGGTTAAGGGTGAAAGACAATGGAATACTACTTTGGGAGTGTTTTGGGGCTAAAGGTTTCTAGAAATTTTTTGGGATTGCCGAAAAAATCCTTTATTCCCTTTGCTAAGCTAGCTTTGGCTCCTTTTTAAATTTAAGGTTCAACCAATGCTTTTAGGAAACAAGGCAAGGGCATTTTTATGTTTCATTTAGGTACCAGGAGACAACTCCAGGTAATATGCTCAGCTGCACTTCTTTCTATTGTTTGTACCATGCAGAGTGGTGGTGTAGAAAGGCTATAACAACCTGCAACTAGAGAAAAGCCAAGCATGCCCTCTAACAAAACATATATTTCATGAAAAAGTCCAATCACGAGCCCATAGCTAAGGCTTGGTATGAATTATGATGATTTTTAGTGTAATAAATATGTTGGAATTAGATTTTCAAAGGCTGAAAGATGGCTCAAAATCGGCAAAAATACTTGGTGTATCAATACAAAATAATTTGTTTTAATACATAAGGTAATTTTTACTCATGAGTATCGATACAATGAAGCGTGTATCGATAACAAGAGCAAAAAAATGTTTTCAATCTTAAGACTTGGAATCTTATATCAATACTTCAAGGATTTGTATCGATACTTCTACTTGTGCATCGATACATTTTGCCAAAAATCACACTTAAGCTACACCAAGGCCTATATCAATACAACCATGCTAAGTATCGATACATACCTTAGGTATTAACACCAAACCCTCTTATATTAATACTATATGTGAAATTTTGAATTTTTGTTGATGTGAAAGCTCAGTATCAATACATATGCACCAATGTGACTTACATGTACCTTAGACTCTTTAAATACCTCACCTTGGTTACAAACACTGGAAACTAATCTATGCTCATCTGAATGACTTCGATGACACCCCAAATAATGAGCTTCAATGCCTTATTTTTACATTTTTCTTTGATACAAGCCATAGATATTTTAAACCTTCCCCAACAATTTTTTTGCCTGGTGCCATGTCGCATAGTAATGCCTAATGACATGGCACCTAGTAGTCATCCCTATTTTTATTTTTTATTTTTTATTTTTTATTTTTTTGATTCTATCATATTTCGATTATGTCTAAAGATACCAAAGATTAGCTCGAACGAAATGAGTTGTCTATAATTTTTGCATAATTAATGTAGTCAACTTGATTATAAGCTTTTGCCACTAATCTTGCCCTAGGCATTTGCAAATAGCCATCCATATTGGCCTTTTTCTTGAAGACCCATTAACACCCTATGGGTTTGATCCCTTTGGGTGGGTCAACCAAAGTCTATACTTTGTTAACCTCCATTATGTCCATCTTGGATTTAATGGCATCATGCCATTTTTCAAAATTAATGTCAAACATTACTTCCTCATAAGTGATAGTTTTAGTATCACTAGGCAAGTCATTCTTGTCTGTGAGAAATCTATATCTCTCAAGTGCTTATTTGATCTTACCAAATTATTGAAGTTCTTATGTTTTTTTAGTTTAGGGTGAACATTTAATGCTTTATCCCTTCACTCTAAGTCTATTAGAATGTTTATTTATGGCTTTTGAACTTCTTTAAAACTAATTTTACTCCCACTAAACACTTTTGGTAGAAACTCTTTCTCCAAGAAGATGGCATGTTTTAAAATAACCATCTTTTAATCAGTCAGATTGTAAAACTAATATCCATAAGTTTTCTTAGGATACCCCATAAATTTACATTTATCTGAGCTTTAGGCTTTCCAAACACTATTTGCTTTACCTAAGCAGGATGACCTTAAAGCTTAAGATAAGACAAAATTAGCCTTTTACCACACAACATCTCATATGGTGCCTTATCTAAATATTTGGTTAGAACCCAATTTAGAAGATAGGTGGTAATTTCTAAGGCATATCCCTAAAGGGATATTGAAATGTCCGCCATAGACATCATGGAAAGAATAACAAAGTTTGGTTTCTCTTTTTAGACACTCTATTATGTTATAGACTTTTGGATGGAGTCCATTGTGATAGAATACCACTTTTTGTCAAATAACCCAAGAATTACTAATTAAGTATTCTTCTCCTCTATTAATCTAAGAGTAAGAATTCTTTTGCTAGTTTGTTTCTCTACTTTAACCCTAAACTTTTTAAACTTTTCAAAAACTTCACAACTTATACTTCATTAAGCATACATATCCATACCTTGAATAATCATTGGTCCTTATACATCGAATGTAATAAGCCTAATAAATTGCTGACTCTTTCACTTTTTCCAGTGAAGGAAGACTTAGTTATCTTGCCAAGGAGACAACACTCACATATCCTATATGATTCATAATCAAATAGGTCAAGATTACCTAGTTTGAGTAATTTGGCTACTTGATTTTCATTGACATGTTTGGGCCTATAATGCTAGATATAGTTCTTTGATGGATCATTCTTTTTTGCTTTCTTCACATTTATATTAAGTAAAGGCATATCCAGATTAAGAACAAATAGCCTATTCTTTAATAAAGCTAATCCATAGACCATGTTATTTAGAATGATGTGCAACTTTTTCCTTTCATTTAAAAGTTAAAACCATCATTATCAATGAGGTATGATATTGAAATTATGTTTCTAAACAATCTAGGAACAAAAAAAGATTGTTTTGGTTCCAAGGTCATGCCGGAAGGCAATGATAAGGTATAAGTTCCGATGGCAGTGGTCGCAACCTTTACTCTATTACCCATTCTTAGAACTACCTCATTGGAGTCCAATTCTCTATTGCTCTTTAACAAACTTATGTTGTTACATAAGTGTGATCCATAACCTGAATCAATTACCCAAGTAGTCAAGTCAACAGTAAAATAATTTAACTTGATCATGTGAAAATCAACTCCCTTCCTTTCATTGAGAACATTTCTTGATCATGTGAAGGTTAACTACCTTCAAAATATTTTAGGCTTATGGCATCTAATATGCCTGGAAATACAGCTAATGTAATTATTGTTATCAACAACCTATTATGAGAACTAGATATTCATGTTTTGGATCAATATGGATGAGGTATTAAACCTTCTTCCACTAATTTTTTATGATAATAGCCCTTGCTATTATACAAAAATCTTTTTAAATTATTTCTAATGGGTTGGGATTCCTTTCAACATGTTTTGACTTTGAGTCAGTTTAACAAATCTCAACATGTCTAATTAGGTAGGCAGCATAGCTTGTCAATTGCATTTCCATGCAACTCCTAGATCAGTTAGATGGAACTCTTTGCCTAAATGTATCATATACATTTAGCCTAACTTTCACCTCTAACACCATGCAGTCAAGTTGTGCGCATTCGGAAAACATAGCATTAGTGGAATAAGACCCATTATTCATAACTCAAGTAGTTTGGACGGATGAGGCCTTGAGTCAGCTTAACAAATCCCAATGATCGGAACTCAGGTATCTTGTTATGAACAATAGAAGGCATCTTTATCATGCGTAGCATGTGACTCAATAAATATGAGGGATTTTATTTTCTTAATCTTGATTAAGGCCTCATCTTTATTTCAATGTATAGCATTTAAATTATCACATAAAATAAATATACTATCATGCATACTACTTGAATGATTATAAACTTTATCTAATACAATTTCCTTAAGCCATCAAATGAAATTGGTTGGTTAATTCCTAGGTGATTACATACAAGATCATCAAAAGTCTTCTTGTAATCCCCCGGGGTTCATGGTGCCTTCACTTGGATCTCCTTCTTTAGGTTATGAAATTATTCCTAACTAATCCTAATTTTACACTTAATGTAATCTAATTGTATTTGAAATAAAGCAACCAAGTTACTTTCGAGAGAATTTGCTGAGGAAAGAATTTTACAAACCTGAAAAATAAAAGACAGGGTAAGGTATGTAGACCCTATGTAATAAAATAAATACCATGAAAATAATCATCGACAATCATATTGGATCTAAGTTAATAATCATCCCATCCATTCACAACAAATATTATAAACATATAAATATGCTTTAATTTCTTGTTAGCATTTTTTAGATTTATTCTTGATCCTTTATTTAATTTAATTAAGAAAAAAATTTTCTTAGTTGATTAATATTTATTCCAATCATATTACAATAAATACTAATCCAATTAGGATTAATGAATTAAATTAAATAATTTCTAATTAAATAATTTAATTGGAAATAAAATATATTAATTTTATAATCTAGTTATGGATTATATATTTAATTTAATTAAGAAAACTATTTTTCTTACTTGATTAACATTTATGCTAATCATATTAGAATTAATCCTAATCTAAATAGGATTAATCAATTAAATTAAATAATGTCCAATTATCCAATTTAATTGGAAATATAGCATGTTAATTTATTATCCAATTCTTATCTCAAAATATTTAAGATAATAGTCTATTTAGTGATTACAAGAACTTAATTGCATGGAAACACTAGTTTCCCAAGCTATTTTTAGGTGTTAAATTCATTTAATCCATGAAGGACTCAAATATCGTGTATCATGCGACTTCAATAAGCCCTTTTCAAGTGCCACAATCATCCACTAGTTTGAGCACTAAATCTTAAGCACGACAGCTTCATGGATAAGCTTCAGTGTTGCTTTCATGCAGCTAAGCCACTACTAGCAGCATATTCATCTAGCAAATAGGTTTAATAACAGCTCATGACATGTTGCCCATCTCATGCACAAATGCAGCAATTTCATGCACCCTTTATTGCATGTCTTGCATGGCTTGTTCCATGCAACAGGTAGTTGTTGGCATGGTGTAAAAGGTGCTGCTACTAGCGACAAGACACATCCATAATTAGGCTTGTCAATTCTGACCCAAACCCAAAAAACCTAACTAGTCAACCCAAACTCGAACCTGATACAATCCAATTTGACCAAAAAATCAACAACCTAAAATCGACCAACCCAAACCCAAAATAACCCGTACCTAGAATGACCCATACCCGAAATAACTCGAACCCAAAATGACCCAAATCCAAAATAACCCAAATCTGAAATGACCCAAACCAAAAATAACTTAAACAATTAACCCAAAATGATTTGAACTTAAATTAAGTATAATTTTATTTCAAAAGCATTAAGTTCTTAAAAATAATACTTATTACATAAATTATTAATTTATTTTATTATTTTATTTCATAACTTGTAATTATATTGGATTATGATAAAGTATGCAAATACCATTTGGTATGTATAAATTGATTAATGTTCCTATTTTTATTCCCTTATTTTATGTTAAAAAATGCAATAATTATACATGTCCCTATTATAATAATTTTTAATATTTGATTAATTTAAATTTTTTAAATTGTTATTGTAAAAGGAAAAAAGTCATTTTCGCTATTTTATTAACAACCTGCAAAAATATTGATAGGTAAAACTTTATATAACTATCATTATTTTATTTATAATTTTTTACTTCTCACTTGGGTATGATAAACACATTCGTAATTATCATTGTTAAAAATCGAAGATGTTTTTATTTCTTTGGCCAGACCTAAAATAAGGGAATGGAAAAAATATTCAAATCGTAATCAATTAAAAATTCAATATTTAACCAAGTGAATGTTTAAAAAAAAACTCCTGCATGGTTTTGAAGATGTTTGAATTGACAATTCAATTTGATAATCCTTGAAAATTCATACTGAAACACACTGATATGCTTTGCCATCTTTCTATTAATAAACATAAAAAATTTGTAATAAAAAAAATAAATCATAACCTTGTTGATCAAATCAAAACATAAGACCAAAATTTCATAAAAAATTTTCAAATATACTTTGCAAAAAGATCCTTTTAGCAAGCAAATATTTGAAAGGGATATTGTAAGAGCATTTCTACTTCTATTGTTGCAACTCCAAATACCATATGATCTCAATAGCAAATAAAACTACATTTAATGGAAAGAAATGAAAAGCATCCCTCTATTGGCAAGGATAATGGGTTAACTTTTATTGATTTTTTTAATTGATTTTTTAAAGTTTAATTGGATTAAAATTGGGTTTGGATAATGGATTAATGGGTTAACTTTTATTGGCTTATTAGATCTTCGGTTGGTTTGGTTAAAATTTTGTTAGGCAACAACCTCTTTTAACCATAATAAGATTTTTTTTAATAACCTTTTAGATGATAATACTTATTAAAAATTTTGTTAGTGATATTTGCTAAATAAATAAATAAAACAAATTCTTATATAGTGATATTTATTAAAAAATTATTAAATGATAACAATTATTTAAATAAAATTGATACTTGAATTTGAAAAATAACCCAATTATAAAAAAATTCAAAAATCAAGTCCAAAATATATTTATTTTATTAAAAATTAAAACATATATTTAAAATTTTTTTGTTTTTATGTTTCAACAAAATTTTAATTAAATGTAACTCGAGCAAATTATTTATTTAAATTTAATCTAAGTTGATTTTAGAATTGATTAATTAACAGAAATTATTTGAACTTGTGTAAATCTAGTACCAAACTTAATTGACTCGAACAGAAAATAACCAAACTTGATGAATCCAATTGTTAAACTCGCTTAACTCAAATTAAAATTTAAAATGACTCGAACCTAATTTAATCTAAGTGTTAAACTCAATTGACCCGAACCTGAAAAGACCTAAGAAAGATCACAACTCAAAATGACTCAAACCTAAAATGACCCAAACCCAGAATGACTCAAAGCCGAAATGACCCAAACTCAAAAATGACCCAAAATTTTAAATCCAAAAAGACCTAACCTGAAATGACCCAACTCAAAACCAATTCAAAATGACCATAATTGATGCAAGGAGGTGGAGTAAATAGCTCCAACTAGATGTGCATTCCTTGCATAACACAAGCATCTTAGGTAGCCTGGATTAAAATAATTTCAATGGCCATTTTTAATCAGATTTTTCTAGAAATATGTTGAACAAATCTATATAATTGTAAGTCAAAAAAACATTTAAAAAAACAGCCAAAGTTAGCCAAAAAATCTAATTTTTTTAGTTTCTAATTTCACTAAAATTAGAACAATTTGGCACAAAAAATTCTCAGCTGATGCCAATCAATTGTACCGTCAATTAATTAGTTAAAAACCATTTTTAAAGTAATTAATAAATTAAATTAACATGAATTTATTTTCTGCCATAATTAAAATTAATATTTAAAACAATTTTTAAAAGATTTCAATTATTAGATTAAATCAAGAAAAATCCCAAAATCAAAACTATTTTGATTTATTAAAACAACATAAGCGAGGCTTGGATACCACTTTTTGGAATTCGAGTCATGCTCAAATAAATAAAAATAATAAATTTAATAATAATTGTTAAATTATGCAGCAGGAAAATAAACTAAAACAATACTAAATACCATCGAACAACTTGTGTGTCTTTAAGTGACCTAAATTCAAGAACATGAAAACAAAATGATACCTCATAGCAGGATTGTGAAGATCCCCGATTAAATTCAATCTTAGCTTATTCTTGTCCACCAAGCTTAGTTGTCGTAAACCAAGCTATCCAATTTTTTTGCCTCTAACGATAATCAACACAAGTGACTTGAGAAACCTTCACAAGGTTGGGATCATGTTTTGTCAAGAACTATGCTAGCAGCTTAGGTTTCGTAAACCTTCCTTTGATCAAAATTGTTGCCGCATTCAAAAACCCAAAAGGAAAAATGATTTTCCTTTCCTAAGTTCTCAGCACGCAGCCAATATGTTTTGTCAAAAAGAATAATAATAGTAAAGACAACAAAACATCATGCCTAAATAGTTAGGATTAGGGCAAAAATCAAAATTTTGGTTTAATTACACTTTAACCCATAGACTAATTAAATTTTATCAATTTAGTCCCTAAGAGATCAACATCTCTACAGTTTAATCCAATCCCATAAAATCGCCTTCATGCGTATGACCCATTAGGCCCTTAACATGTTGGCGATAAATATAACCTAATTTGGTTAAGGATACTTATATTTATAGACATAAGCAGCATCTAGCAATACATCATGGCTAGCCAAATACCAAAAAAGCCATTATGGTTTTTTTCAAGCCTTTTAGTGTATAGTATATCAGTGTAATTCAATCTTTTCATCATGTATCACAAAAAAGACAAGACCATGGTGCAGTGCCTATTCTTAGCCCTTTCCATATAGTCCTATAGCCCTTTATGTTAACTCTGTAATCAGTATTGCCTTGGCTATGGACTTTGAATTAACTCAGGGCAATAACAAATAAGATATATCCCTTTATATCACTTTGAGTGATGAGACCTCTATGGATTAGCCATTTACCTTCATTATGCTTCATATCATACCCAAAACCACCTTTATTTTGGTATCCATCTATTGTGGACCCATTCATGATAACCTCTTAGTATGATAATTCATATACAAGGTGACATAGAGTTACAAGTCTAAGGACCACTTACAATATTGACACATGAAAGTATTTTTCATACTTGAATGAAAACCAAATGGAACTCCATAGCAGCTCATGTTCAGTGAACTTGTTACTATAACAGGCAACCATATGATGTCCTCAAGTATCTCTATACTTCAACTTATGAGACCAATTGTTTGCATCATATGCATGGAGGCTTACATATGCTAGTCTTTTGCATTGTCAATGCCTTATCTTGACAATACGATGACCAGGAACAATTTAAGAAACACGACTTGGATGCTTAAAGACCCCATAATTGTAATCCATTATAATTTCTTTGCAAGGCCAATGTGTTACATGGGCTTTATTTTCATAAGACTTTTCAGAACAATTATTCAAGTTAAATCTTATGGATAAAGATATACCTCATAAATATTTAATAAAATATAATGTTTGAATACATAAAATCACTAAATACTAGCTCTTTACAAGTAACAGTGTATGGCTTGCAGGGTTTATATTAACAGTCACGGGCCAATTGTCACCTACCAACGTTTGTCTTTTGAAGGTTACAAAACCCTCAAAAATGAACTCCAACATCTAAATTAACTAGAGATTAGGGAGTCAATTACAATCATGTGTAAGGATTAATCCTTTTCATGATGCTTGAAAATTGATAGCTTTAATTACATGTTTATTTAAATCTTGATTTATTCGATTTCGATATCTATACTTAATGACAATTCTTGTATTCCAATATTTTCCTAAACAAAACTTTATTATTTCTTTGAAAAAGTCAGGTTCTTAAATTTTTTGAAATAAAAATATCATTCATGCTCTATTGGTTGAAATTAGAAAAACACAAAGTTTTATTTTATGAAATTTGAAAATTCTCAATTTTACTCATTTTGAAAAGGATATCTCATTAGTGGAATGCCTCATATGTTAGTACATTCCACATATTACTTTAACTCAAAGACATTGCTTTGATTTTCAAAAATTCTAGTTTTATAAAAAAATAATAAAAGCTTGTCCTAAAACCTAATTTCAAAAAAAAGTACAAAACTAGATTTGAAAAACTTGGATTTTGTCAAAGAGACCAAAATGTCCCCTAAAGTATATCTTCGACATGAAAGTATCTCGGTAACTCTAATGATTCAATTTTGAAATAAAATTTCTAAAATGCACTCTAAAGTATATCTTTAACATGAAAGTATCTTGGTAACCCTAAAAGACTCGATAATGACATGAAATAACTAACCTATCTCTACATTGCACCTTTGACATGAAAGTATCTTTCTGACCTTAAAAAACTCAATAATAAGATGAAATGACTAGTATACTTTAAAGTATACCTTCAATGTGAAAGTATCCCACTGACCTCAAAAGACTTGATAATGAGATGAAATGACAATTATACCTTTAAATTGCACCATCGACATGAAAGTATCTTGGAGACTCTAAAAGACTTAATAAGATGAAATGACTTCTATAAACCTAGTACACTTTCATTATGAAAGTATCCTGGTGACTCTAAAGGACTTAATTTTAATTTGATATCACTAAAATGCCCTCTAAAGTACATTTGTTATGTGAAAGTTTTATATTACACCTAGGGAGTTGGTTTTAGAATAAAATGATCCTAATATCCTAAATGGGTAACTTATAAGATAAATGTGACTTAAATAACAAAAATTGTTAATAGGTCTTTAACCTTTTTCAAAATTATACTTTAAACTCTAAATGGTGAAAGATGCTAGAATTACATCTACAATCTCTTAAAAGCCATAGGATGCAAAGTTTTGCTAAATGATCCCCATACTTTTAGAAGTTGCAAATTAAAAGTGCATGAAAAATTGAATAACCAAAAATGCATGGGAAAAGTTACACAATGTTTTGATCAATTATGGAATGGCCTAAAAGTTTTTTGAATTTTTGTAAATTAGTCCCTAAACTTTTTAAAATTACAAAAAATGCCCCAACTAAAATCAAAATACCAAATAAGAAATAACTACATCCAAAGTAGACAACAGTATCCTAAAATTAGATTATGAGTATTTGACTAAGACATGTTCACCATGCAACAATTTTGGCAAAAATTAGAAATTAATCCCTAGACTTTCTAAAATCATAAAGTAGCCTAACAAATAAACAACTTTACAAAATAATACCTTTACTATTCAACCAAGTCAGAAATGTTCCTATATGGGTTTAAAAAATATATAGAAAAATTATAATTTAATCCCTAACAATTTAATATCACTAAAACAACATATAATTAAATTGAAAATTAAAAGGAAAAATTCTAACAATTCCATATGATGTTCAACTAAATCAACAATTGTAACAAAAATATTTTTGATATCAAAATTATCAATGTACCAAGCATCTAAAATCGTCCAACATTTCTATCAAGCTTAAATCAAAACATGGATAAGCAACTTTGGAGAAAACATGGGAAATTATGCTAATAAAAATTCCATAGAATAAACTTAAACATATATGTGAACCTAAAAATTCAAGAACATACAAAAATCAATTGCAATATATATTGCCATGATTTAAAATCCTTACTTGAAAAATGAAAAAAAAAACATTTAGTAACAATTCAACCATATGGTGATAAAAAATCACTAAAGATCTGTTCATTGCTTTCAACTAATTAAATTAGGTTCATAAAGCTCACAACAAGGAACATTAACTCTAGAAATAAAAAGTTTGAAATTGAAATAAACATGAAAAAGATTCAAAGCAAACAAAAAGTATCCCTTTTGTTTTTGTTGAAAACACTTAAAAATCCAAGTTAAAACTTAAAAACCAAGATTTTTTATCTTTGAAAACTAAGTGAAGATAAAAAAAAAAATCAAAATGATAACGTAAATAGTGTAAAAGTCATCTTTAATAAAAAATCACATGAAATTCAGACTTAAAACTTAAAAGCCAAACTTTATGTTAGAAAATCAAGTTGAAATGCTAATAGGCAAGATGTTTCTTGTTGGAGAAAGAAAAAATGATAAAAAGAACACCTTCTTTTTTTATGAAAGTTCTATCCATACGGCCACTAAAATAGCCATTGTTTTATTAATGGTTTTATTTGTGTTTTCGATTGTTTTGGTAGAAATTAATTAACGGATTGCCATAGGCCCATGTTTTGGCCATACCTCTTGTAAGAAATCTATTAACTTTGTCTCCCTTTGATTGATAATGTTAAATTTTATTTTCTTTAATTTATTTTGATTGAAAAATTCTCTATGCACAAAAGATAAAATTTGATCCAATGGTGCTAAATTTATTTCAATAGTCAAAAATCAATCCAATGGCTATGAATGTGTTTAAAAATTCAATATTAATTTTCATTAGCTGGGAAAAAATTTGACAAGTCAAAATTTGAATAAAAAAAGCCACATGTATAGCATATTTTATAAGTTAAAAATAAATATCGCCTAACCCGATGGCCATCAACACATTTGACTAGTTAAAAATTAATCTAGTGATTGGTAATGTGTTGGAAAATTCCACTTTAATCTTGATTGGTTAAAAAAAGGTTGGATATGCCACATGAATTTTACTTGGATAAAGAATGACTACATGACTTCCCATACCAAAATTTGGAGATGGTTGAAATTAAACAAATTTGGTTAGAAAAAAAATTAATTGGAACTAAATTAATCCCCTGTGAAATGGCAATTTGTTGAAATTAATAATTCATGGAACTTTTAAATTCCAAGGACTAAGTTGAAATGAATAAAAGTTGAATTAAAATTCTTATGCTCAAGGAGTTAATTTAAATTTACATATGACAAAAATCAATTAGAAGTTTAGTCAAGCAAAATTCTAATTAAAATATCATAAGGAAAAATTGATTTGAAGAAATTATCGTGTAACAAGCTTTGGTTAAAAAAATTGATCCTGTAGGAACTTCAACTTAAAATCCGTAAAGCAAATTGAATTAATGAAATTAATATGTAAAAATTTTATTAGGAAAATATGGATGGAAAATTCAAAGAAAAAGTTAAAGAAATCAAGCTACAAAATATCAAAATTTTCTAAAATTTTGTGTCTCAAAATTTAATTCCCATAAAACGGGAGAGTGGAAAACTCCATGTGTTAATATCCTACATAGGATATTCATGTATGAATTGAAATAAGGATGAATAAAAATAAGTGAAAATAAATAAACAAGAAAATCCTAAGTGTTGCATTCTAAAAGAATTTTTTAAATGAATTAAAATATTTTGTGAAAAAATAATTAAAAAATTTCAAACTTATAAAAAGTTTATGAGATAAGCATTATAAAAAAATTTTATCTACAAAAATGAATTAGAGTTCTAAATTTGTAGTTATTTATTGAAAAGTATATGAAAAAAATCAAAAATCTTAAACTCGAGAAAATTCTACGAAAAAGATATTACGAAGTATAAATTTTCATATTTTGAAAACAAAAAAAAAATCCAAAATACTTAAGAGTTTAAAAAACAAGCTGAAGTCACTGCATTTCTTGAAATATTAATTAGTAAAAAAATCCGAAATCTAGAACAATTTTAACCAACAAATTTTCGTGAGCAAAAATATTTTAGTATCGTGAAGAACTCGTAATTAAATAATAAATTTGATAATTTGGCACCTCATGTATAAAATGTCGATACATAATTTTTCTTGACCATTTTAGATTTTTAGAATGAATATCGACATAAATATTAAATGGGTATCGATAAAAATATACGATGGTCGACTCCCAAAATTTCACAAAAAATTTGAAAAATTTTCTAAAAATGAAAATTTTGATTATGAAATCATATGCAAAGATAAATTTCAAAATTCCCTAAGAAAGAGTTTTAAAACAAATTTTCTTATACGACGTTTGTCTTTTCTATTAGGGGTTCACTCTTTATATATCTTGCTCTTGCTGTTATTATGCTTATATATTATCTTTATCTTGCTTATTATCTTGTTAATGTTGGCATTAAAGTTTTGCCAAATGAGATTAATGTTTTTAAGCCTAGATTGTCCAAGTTGTGCTCCATGTTTTGGTTTAAAAGGAAAAAAAAAAGGGGTCAAATCTTCAAGGAGGCTTTAAACCCTTGGCCAAACCCAACTAAGGAGAAAAATAGTTTCGACCAAAGCATTTTTTAAAGGCATTCTATATTTTGGCCAAACCTAAGGGATCATTTTAGTACTTGTAAGTCAAATCGAGTCCTTAGGGTTGATTAGCACTTTACAATAAAAATTGAGCCTTTAAGGCCATCTTAATATTTGTATTTCAAAATTGGATCTTTAAGTTCTTGTTAGCACTTTTATATCAAAACTTAGCGTTTAAGGTCATTTTAGTACTTCTCATTTTTATAGCAAAATCAAGCAGCATTTTTATATTCGTACTGAGCCTTTAGGGTCATTTGATTATTTTTACATTAAAACCAATTCTTTAATGTTAGTTTTGCACTTTCATGTGAAAACTAAGTCTTTAGAATTATTTTAGTACTTTTAGGCCAAATTTGAGTTTTTAAAGACATTCATAATGTAAGATGCGAAAGTTTTGACCTAAATAATTCAAGTAATATTCTCAAGTTAAAATAATCCATGATTTCTCCCAATTTACATGGAAGGAATTACCTAGATTATCATTAATAGAATACGAAAATATTTTTTTTCTCGAATATTAAAACCTGATTAATTGAAAAAAATGAAAAATAAATAAGCTTACGAAATGGGAATTATTCTCTTAAATGCCAAAAACTAAAATCAATTTTAGTCAAAACCTAAGATTACAACTGATTGATAGAAACATAACCAACTATCAAACCCTCTTTTTTTGGTTTTAAGAACAATTTGGAATATGTTTTCAAGAGTTTCAAAACCCTCAAAAGATAAATTTCAATAAGTCACTGGTCACACTTACCGTAAAAGATTGGTAGCAGTTCACAACTTCTCAACTATTTTGTAGTAAATATACAAAAAGTCAAGGGAGTGACTTGCTCATATGACTTAACCCCTACCCCAAACTACACATTTTTTTTCTTTGCTGTATCATTTCATATTCACATTTGACACACTAAGACAACCCCAGTGTACATTTTTATGCCTAAAATTACTAAAATAACCTTAAAAGATATTTTCACATAGACCTTGAACTTGGCTCAATTAACCATTGGTAAAAACCCAGGCATGAATTTCTAAATATTTCTTATAGTATTCGACACATGGTCAATATGATTGAACTTGCAAGCTCATGCTGATGGAAATACTAACCAATGATTGACTGCATCTATATGTGGAGAAAGCTGTCATAATTGTGTTAAAAAAAAAAAGGTTTGAAGCCTGAACGCCTGATATGAGCATCAAAGCAATGAATTAGACTTTCTGCTACATTCTCTAAACCAACAAGCCTAAAACTTTTGAAGAATTAGCCGCTCATGCATATGGCATGAAATCCATCATTACAAATGTTGAAAATCGAGGCCTAACAACTCGAACCACTGAAAGACAAAGAAAAGGAGGACATTCCAAAAGGGGACAAAATTTTTACAGAAGAAGTTGAAAGCAAACAGTTAAGGGGCTATAAGTGCAAGATCATTTCAAGGCATGTAAAGATTTAACAAAAAAAAAAAAAACACCAAGAAGTGAAGCCTAACTCTTTCTAAGGGAAAGAAAAATACAAAATCTCTTTGTAGAATAAGGAATGAAAAAGCAATATTCATTTTTTTGACAACGATGTCTCATATGTCTCGTAGAAGTTAGAAGAACTTTCAAAATCCAGACTCATCTAATTGCTAGAAATGAAATGACTTGAAGAAGTCGATGAAGTGAATGCCAATTTCATCTCATAATTAGCAACCCAATTAAAAAATGTTTCATTTTGAAAGACGAAATCATAGAGCTCTACAAAAATCGAAAAATTGGGATTGAAGAAAAAGTAACAATTTCCAACATGGCTATAGTAACAAGTTTAACTTCTTTGGCTCTAACTCCAACTCCAGCTGCAATCATAAAATTTGGTTGAAAACATATTTTAGTTAATCATATTGGTTGAAAACAACTACTGATTTGAGAGGCTTTTATGTATTCTAAACAAAAACTGTGCTATAAATAATATTTGCTAATGTAGATTTCTTCTATGTCTTACTTGAGCGAGGAGGTATGCTCTGCTCATTCCTGAAGAAGTTGTTGGGATCAACAGCAGTCTTCACGTCCACCAGTCTCTCATAGTTGCCATTAAAATAACTCTCCCCATAGACTTTGCCCTCTTCATAGCTCCAATTTTTAGAGGAACCAATGTCAATGTCCCTGTAATTCAAATAAGCTCTCCTTGGATTCTTGGACACGAACCGAGTCATGAAATGGTGAAGTGTTTTTGATTGAGTCGTGTAATTCATGTCTGCCTCACTTCCAGGTTGGTTCCAGTTCACTGAGTACTGGATCTTATACAAATTACCGGCGCGATGAGGGAATGGAGTCTCCGTAGCGTTAACTAGGTTCATTCTCCCTCCGTATGCATTGAAAACCAACCCCACTTTTCCCAATTCAATCATCTTTTCCCATAGCGATTCCAACCCATCTCTAGGAATTGGAGTCTGCACGTAATCCGACTTCCTCTTTAAGAAATATGCGTCGTTAAGATCTCGATCCAGCAAAGCAGTAGATGGTGTTCCCAAATCGAAATTAGCCCACCAAAGAACGGACTGAATCCAACTCATTTCCGTACAGTTGTCTTTCTTCAGACGCAATTCAGGGAAATCCTTGCCCAAAAGGCTCACAAGGCTGTTGGCATCCCCCAAATACAAGGCCATAACCGTGACTCTGACAGTCTTTAGCTTGTTTCTCGTTACGGGTTGCAGAAGCATCCTCATGAACAGATTATTATCTGTTGTTGGAGCAACAGATTGCCACTTGAAAACGATATCAGTGGCATTTTCTGCTAATAATCTTTCTACTCTGAAAACAGTAACTGTCTCTGGTACAGGAACAAGCTTAATCCTGTAGGACAAAACCACGCCAAAACTGGCTGCTCCACCGCCCCTTATAGCCCAGAAAAGATCCTCTCCCATGCCTTTTCTGTCCAGAATTTCTCCATTAACAGTAACTAATTTAGCATCCACAACATGATCCACAGATAGACCATACTTCCTAACCATGGTACCGTAACCGGCACCGCTAAAGTGTCCACCGACGCCAACAGTGGGACAGACTCCCGCAGGAAATCCAAGGAGTTTGCTGTTTTCCCAAATCTTGTAGTAAAGTTCCCCAACTGTTGCGCCGGCCCCAACCCAGGCCGATTCGTCAGCCATATCAACAGATATGGAGCGCAAATTAAACATATCAAGAAGGAAAAATGGATTGTTGGAAACATAAGATAAGCCTTCGAAGTCGTGGCCACCGCTGCGGATTTTAAGTTGGAGACCAACCTTTTGGGAACAGATAACCGCAGCGGAAACATGGGATTCCCGGGAAGGGGTAATAATGATAAGTGGTTTTGGGGTGGAAGAAGTATTGAAACGAGCGTTACGAATATATGCACGCAAAACTGAAGCATAGGAAGGGTTGGAGTTAGATAAGAGAATGGAGGAAACACTGTCGGATGGAATGGATTGGCTTAAGCATTGGAGAAGGGATTGATAGGAAGCACCATCTGAGGCTGCCAATGAAATTGAAAACCAAAAGTTAAAGAAAACAAGAGAGATTGGCATATTACTCTAGCTTTTGTTCAAGTAATCCTACCAAATCTGCAATTGTTAATGATTTAGATTTATAAGGTTGATATTGAATCATGATGCCATGCTATTATTTTATATATATATATATTTAAAGAATTTGATTAAACAAAATTTTAAAATTACCTTATAATTGTCTACATTAATTCATAATAAATAAGTTTCCAAACATTATTATTTTTGATAAAATAATATTCCCTAGAAAAATTGTTTTTTAATATTCTGAAATAAAAGAGACATCTACGATAAGACAGACCGACAGCTGACTGAGAAAACTTAAAAAATGAAGGCAAAGTGGCAGACAGACAGAATAGGAAACATGAGATTTATTCACTCCATATATAATATATTATCTATATCTTTTTCTGTACTTCTATAGTCTATACTTATATATTAAATTGGATGAAAAGATGACGCTTATCGACGAAATTACAAAATAGGTTAGACATAAAAACCATTTATAAGTAATGCAA
The DNA here is from genome assembly GCA_038382025.1 of Adansonia gregorii. Classification (NCBI taxonomy): domain Eukaryota; kingdom Viridiplantae; phylum Streptophyta; class Magnoliopsida; order Malvales; family Malvaceae; genus Adansonia; species Adansonia gregorii. The sequence goes on along the minus strand of JBBYHO010086958.1, from coordinate 22,648 downwards.
GTATCATAGATAATTATTAAAAAAGAAAATAAAAAATTTTTAACTTCTACTTGGAGATGGTAATGAATAGTAAAAAGTTTAACATCGGCACTATTTAATTAGTTTTTTTTTTGAATTTATATATTACATATTCAAATATTATATTTATAATTTATAATAGATTTAATGTAGATTTATATATGAATCATTGAATATCTATTATACGAATAAAGTTTAATTTTAATTCGGATAATATCAGATATCTAAATCTTCTTTATTTATACGGATACTAGATTAAAATATTTGACACTATTTTCTATCCATTTATATATTAGTTATTGTTTAATTTTATATTTTTTTTCCTTAAAAAAATAAATTAATAAATTTAGATAGTTAGAGAATTAAAATTTTAAAAAATATTATATTTTTGAATCAAATGCGGATTAGATAACATTGTAAGCAATTTTTTAAATTATAAAATGAATGAATGAATAAAATATTTATTATTTATATCATTTGTCATAAATAATTATTAATAAAGTAAGAAAATAATTTTTTTCTTATCAGAGAAAAAAGATATTATTTACTATTATTATAATAAATAATTATTAATAAAGAATAAAAAATATTAAAAATGGAATTACTTTTTATCCTTTAACAATAAAAAAAAAATACTAGGAGTAATTAGTAGGTTTGAACTATCACGATTAAAGAAAGCAAAATCTTATTGGTAAAGGAAATTGACTTAAGTTTTATTTTTATGGGTTTGTGATTTGAATTTAAGAAAATTTATTTTATAATTTTTTATTTAAAATTAATTCAATAATAACATTTATAAGGAAAATGTAACTTGAAATATTTAATTTTTACATTAAAATATAATATTTTAATAAATAAATATATATTAAAAATATTTAACTAAATAATTATTATTTAATATAATTGAGTTTTTTAAAAAATCCAAAATTAAATATGTTATTATTTAATATATATTTTAATATATAATGCTTACGGTTGTGTTTCTTCAAAGTTTAACAAAATTACAAAATAGATAATTTAATAAAATTATTTATAGTGTAGGCATTACTATAATAAATGATTAAAAGTAAGGAAAATTATGAACTTAATTACTAAACCAAAAATATTTAATATTTATTATCAGTATAATAAATAAATAAATAAATATTTGTAAGGAAAGAGAAGAAAGAAAATTTTGAGAGAATTACAAAATGAATCAATTAACTAAAAATATTTATACTATTATTGTTATAATAAATGATTATTAATAAAGTAATAGAAAATTATTTATATGAAAAAGGATTTTATAATTATTTTTTCCTTTAAGAAGAGAAAAAAATAACAGGACTAAATTTTTTTAAAAGATAAAATTCGATAGTTTTTATTTTTTGATGAATTAATCATATGATTTTAAAAAAGTAAATTTTAAAATTCTTTTATTTTATTATTTAAAATAGATTTTATAATATAATTTTTTATCTGTGAAGAAGCTTTTAACTTAAAATATTTAATATTTAAGTTATAATTTAATTATTTAAATATATACATATATATTTGAATATTTCATAAATATTTAAATAAATAATTATATTTAATATAATTAAAATTATTTTAAAAATATTAATAAATTTTTAGCATTGTAATAGGTTTATTTTTTACTTATTTTAGAATTATTTTGGAGTCCAACTTTTTTTTTTTGAAATTTTCTTTTTCACAAAAATTTTTGCTCCCGCTAGGAATTCGAAATAGTCCCAGATTACATTCAGATGCTCTTTGAGTACCCGATGTCAGGACATGATCTGGATATAAATTTCAGCTAAGTCAAACTTAAAAGACGAGTATAACCCTCCTCCCTTTGTATCTATATATTATTATTTCTTCATTTTCAGAGGCCATAATATTATTATTCTTTTTTCTTACTTTCAGATATGGAGATATCGAGATGAATTATTTACTTATCTTCGTCTTAAATAGTTACTATTAACAATCATATATTTTACGGTTCTCATCAATTTATTTTGATTAAATAAGATTGGTTATCTATTGAAGTTCGTATTTTAAAGGTTATGAAACACTTAAAAATGAACTCCGAGATCTATGCTCGTACCAGATATCATGTGAAAAGGTCCAGAGTCAATTATAATCACTAGAAACGATCAATCCTTCTCACAATGACTGAAAATTGGTACCTTATTAATTACGTCTTAACTTAAATTTTGATTTTTATTCGATTTCAACATCCAGTATTTAATTATAATTTTCGTTTATTAAAATAATATTTTATGAAACAAATTTATTATTTAATTTGAGAAATCGAGTTTTCAATATTTTTGAAAATCAAAATATCTTTCCTACCCCACTAGAGGATTGAAAGAAGACAAAATGTTTTATCATTATCTTTCATACCCCATTGCATAGCTAGATGATTATTAAAAGTTTTTAAAAAATTCAAATATCTTTCACACCTCATCGAAAGGTCAAAAGAATATGAAAATTTTTAGGAATCAAAATATTTTTCACATGTCACTGGGGGACCAAAGGAATACAAAAGGTTTTATTTTTATGAAATTCATAAATTTTGATTTTCTTATTTTTTAAAAAATATTTTTGTTAAAAATATCCACGAAACCCCTTTTACATGCTGGACAAATTCTGTGTACTACTTTAAGTCAGAGACATTGCCTTAATTTTAAAACTTCCAGTTTTACAAGAAATAATAAAAATTATGCTAAAACCCAGTTTCAACGAATAGTACAAAATTAAACTCTAAAGATTAGGATTTCGTTGAAGAGACCAAAATCTCCCATAAAGTATACTGTCAACATGAAAGTATCCTGGTAATTGTAAATGACTTGATTCTAAGATAAATTACTAAAATGTCCCTAAGATATACCTTCGATGTAAAAGTATCTCAATAACCTAAAGGACTAGATGATATCATAAACAAACAAACTTATCCCTATTGTATGCCTTTGGCATACAAGTATCCATGTGATCACATACGACTTAGTTTTAATATAAATTGCTAAAATGTCCCTAAGCTCTACCTTCGATGTTAAAGTATCTCGGTAATCCTAAAGGACTTAATAACTTCATAACAGGATGATCCTATCCTTAGTTTGCACTTTCGACATAGAAGTATCTTAAAAATCACAAAGGACTCGATTCTAGACTAAATTACTAAAATGCTTCTAAGGTGTACCTTTTGACATATAAGTATCTTGGTACCTTAAAGGACTAGGCAATAATATGAAATGACAATTTTATCCTAAATGGGTAACTTAGATATCAAACATGACCTAAAATGTGAAAATTACTAATAGGTCCCTAATTTCTCAAAATTGCATTTTAACCATAAAATGGCTAAAAATGCTAGAATAGCTCCTAAATGACCAAATCATTCTAAATGGGTAATTTGACATGGGAAATGACTTTTTTAACCCTATAAATGCAAGGCTTTCCTAATGGACTCCAAAGTTTTCTAACTTTGCAAAATAGTTTCTATGTGAAATAACTTCAAAATCAAACACATTAAATCCATGTGAAAAAATACCAAAAATCATAGAAAGTATTCAGCCATGTACGTTTGGCCTTGAAAATTTTTTTTCACTTTTTGCAAACAAGTCTTTTAACTTTTTAAAATTATAAAAAGGTCTCTAAAAGGATAATAATACATGGTATGTATTTCAATGTGTTCATGAAATGTACCTATAGAAGGAGAAAGTTTTTGACCAATCATAAATTATCACATGTAAATTGAAATTTCTTTTAATTAAGAAATTATCAATTAAATTCTACATCATCATGTGCAATTAATGACATCATAAATAGATATTTATCTTTAATTAAAATTAATTTAGAGTTTTAGCTTTGATTAAATTAAAATTAATTTAAAGATAAATAAAAAAGTTTTTATCTCTAATTAAATTCAAATTAATATAGAGATAAATAAAAAAGTTTTATCTCTAATTAAATTAAATTAAATTAATTAAAAGATAATTCATCAAGATAAATTTATTAAAGGAGTTATATTCTTTAAGAACTCTTTTATACTTAGCTCATTAGCACTATAAAAGAGGTCTCCTCCAAAGCCATTCAAGACAAATTCACAAGCCTGATGAAAAAAAAGTAGATTTTGAAGATTTATGTCTTCTCAAAGTCTCAAGAAGTTTCCTCTCAAGGACATAAAGCTCACAGCTGTCATTCTTCAAGAAGCTATTCCCCGATCATGTTCAGGCAACAGAAAGGACCTAAATTTTGTTTGTCAAGATCAAGTCTACAAGACCCTTGAAGCGAACATCATCAATTCAAGATCAAGTCTGAAGACCCTTGGATCGAAGTTTTTATTAAAGAAAAGAATCAAAGTATTTCTTTATTTTAAAGAACATCGAGAGATTGCAACTCAAGTCTGATAAATCAAGTTAATTTATTTGTCTCTAAATTTTTTTGTCATATTTTTTCGACATGAAATTTATGTGCATAAATTTTTGGCACACCTGATGGGACCGTCTCTGCCTTTAATCTTTTTTTTTTTTCAAAATTCAAGTTATCAAGTTATAATGGTTCCCAAGAATAACCTTGTCAACAAACCAACTCTCAAACCTACTTATGCTGATCCTGCTGTCTACCTCGCTTCATCAACTAGCATTGATGTCACTACTCTTCTTTACGGTATTAGGGCGAAGACCAAATCTCTTTCTAAACTTTATGATCAGACTGCTCCAGTGCTTAACCAAATCTACTCTTTGAGACTTCTTCAAGGCAAGACTCAAAAGAAGTTCCTATTGAACAACTTGACTCTGGATTAAGTCCAAATCACCAAAAATCATCCAAGCAACAAGATAACTACTCAAGTTGTAGATTTAAAACATCTTCTTCTCCAAATCAAACTTTGGAGTAATGAATGTAATGACAACTGGCACCGTATCACTTGAAGAACAAGTTGCAATTCTAGAAAAATCTGTTGAAACTCTCGCAGCAAGTATTAGAGAAAAAGATGAACACATTGCCTTCTTGATGGGTAGGATGGCTACTTTCAATGGAAAAAAATCAATGGCCTCAGGTGAAAATAGTTAATTAAATCGTTAAACTAATGTTAAGAACTCCAACACTAAAGATGCTATGGAGTCAGAGTAAAAGATTAGTGAAGTGGTCACAACAAGTCAACTTAAAGATCTTATCAAAGAAGCTATCAAGAATCAAGTTGACAGTGTCACTTAACCTTCATACACATATGCAAAGCCATATTCTCCAAGGATTTATCATTTAAGGATGCCTAAAAATTACCAACCTCTAAAGTTTCAGTAGTTTGATGGAATAGAAAATTGACACCAACATGTTGTGCATTTCATGGAGACTTGTAATAATGATGGAACCTATGGAGATCTTGTGGTAAAACAATTTGTTCAATCTTTGAAGGGTAATACTTTTGATTGATGTATCGATCTTGAGCCTAGAATGATTGATACTACGAAAAACTTGAGCGAGAATTTTTTAATCGGTTTTAGCACTCGTCGGATTGTCAGCATGATTAAGCTTACTAGCTCATGCAAATGGAAGGATGAACTAGTAATAGATTGCATCCACAGGTGGAGGAATTTAAGCTTTAACTATAAATAAAGACTATCTGAGTCCTCTGCCCTTGACATATGCATACAAGGCATGAACTGGGCTTGTGTTGCATTCTTCAAGCCATAAAGCCTAAGACCTTTAAAGAGTTGGCTACTCATGCTTATGACATGAAGCTATGTATGTCATCTTCTGGAAATCAAGAGCCTTTTATGCAAGAGTGAAAAAGGGCAAAGAAAAGCAAGACACTCAAAAAGGGGGCACAACCTTTGCTAATAAAGGAGAGAGCAAACAATCTATGGCCGTGGATACCAAGCCTCCTAAGATCTCTCTTAAGTCAAAACAAGTTCAAGAAGCAAAACCTACACCTGCCAAAAATAGAGGTAAAGCTAAAATCATATTGAAGGAAAGACAAGAGAAAAAAAATACCTTTTTCCCTAATTTTGATGTTGCTAGCATTTTAAAAGAACTTTTGAAGAGTAAGCTGATTTAGTTGCCAAACATAAAGTGGCCTGAAGAAGCTAATAAAGTTGATGATCCTAGCTATTAGAAATATCATCGATTAGTAACCACCCCATGGAAAAATGTTTTATCTTAAAAGACAAAATCATGGCACTTTATGAAGAAGAGAAGATTATATTTGAAGAAGAAATAATGTCAACAAACATGGCATCAATCACTATGGTTCCTTATTCTAATTTCTTGGATAAGATTATAAAGTTTGGTTCTTTTGATCCTATTAGACTCTCTTCAAACACAAGTACAATGGTGAAGCTTTAAGCGAATGAGGGTAACCATCTGTTGCAAGAAGCAAAAGGGAAAAACGATGGATGGGCATTAGTCATACGTCAAAGAAGTAGAAACCAAAATCTTTCAAAGCTTGTGAGGTTCCCCATAAGTGCCAAGATGATTGGATGGCAATGTAAAGCTCTAAAGCCCAAAATGCCTTAAATAAAAACAAGTTCATCCAAGCATAAAAATTCAACTTGGAAAAGGTCATGAAGACCAGTCACTTTAAATGAATGCATGCTGATCCAATTTAGAAATGAAGATTTTTTCCCCATGACTTTGTTACAATATTGATGGTAATGAAGAATTTGAAGATGGAGACAACTTAGATACAGTCACTATTAGAACTAGAGATTATTCTTGCGGCTCGAGCATTAGTTTCACAAAGGAAGATCTACTATTAGGGTCAATTCCTCATAATCGAACATTGTTTGTCATGGGATTTGCTTGCGAACAAAAGATTAGTGGACTATGGTTTCACGGTCAATATAAAAGACAATGAAAGAATCGGGAGTTCCTTTTAGATGAAATAATGCAAAGTCATCTAATGATTTAAGGATTCAACCAAGGAGGCAAAGAGCTCTTGAAAAGCTTAGACTTTAACTTTTCATTGGAGACATGGAGTCTCATCCACTTTTTGATGCGATTGATGCCAAAACAACATACAATATGTTGTTAGGATAACCGTGGATACATCAAAATGGTGTGGTCTCCTTCGTTCTTCATCAATGTTTTAGGTATTGTAGAAATGGCCAAGTCAAGACAATCGTTGCTGTTGCCAAACCATTTACTTCGACTAAGGCTCATTTTGTAGATGCTAAGTTTTATGTGAAGGGTAATTTCATTAAAGAAGTAATGACTACTCTTGTGAAAGAATTGAAGCAAAAGGAAAAAGATATTGTTCCTTCCACCAACGAAGATAAAATCAGTCAAGGTTTAAAGAATTTAACTCTTTCTCTCACTAGCTTGGAAGAATCAATAATTTTTAAACCTCTTTTAAAAGGATATTTCAGGCCAGTGGAATAATTTCTTTTCGAACATCAAAATCTTCCTTCCCATCGAGCTAGCGGTTTTGATCCTAATGCCTATATACTACTTTTTAAAGCTGCATATAAGTAAGAAGATGTTGTTAAGTTGACAGAAGAACCTGGTAATGCAAAGTCTTGAAATCTAATCAAAGTTTCTTAAGTCTGGCAAAAGAAAACTGATCATGTCAAAACATCTAGAAAGGGACTCAAATTTTCTCCATTAAAGTTGAAGATTCATAAAGAAGATTCAAGATATATAAATGCGAAAACAATTCTTGAGGAGTACAAAGATTCAATAGAGCCATCAGGCCTTCAGTGTTTAGTCATTTGGGAACACGTTCAGTGTAAGTCTCAGTGTTTGATTGTTTCAGCATTCAATCACCTCGAAGGTCAATGTTTGAGTGGATAGGGCCAAAATCTGATAAAGCTTCAACAAGTGAGCCGATACCCATTTATGCAAGGCTTAAAAGTCTAAACTCTGAAAAGGATAACCTTAGTCAAAAAAAAAAATTCTTAACCTTTAATGAATCGAGGGATTTTCATAAAAAAATTTCTTCTCGAATGAAAAGACAAAACAAATGAAAAGTAACTACTAGTGAAGTCTTGAAGGCTAAAAAGCATACAATAGTGATAACTTAGCAGGATGTATCTTCAGAGAAAAAAATCTTGAAAAAATAGATATAGTCATTTCACATCATGTATCCATAAAAGAAGCTAATAAAGAACCACAAGAAGAAGATGCTCAAGAGGCCCTTTCATTATTTGAAAAAGGAAATGAAGTTACTATTAATGAGCTAAAAGAGGTTAACATTGGTAGTTATAAAGATCCATGTCCAATTTTTGTTAGTGCTTATTTGTCTCCAGAAGAAGAAAAAGCTTACCTTGACCTTCTGATTGAGTATAGAGACGTTTTTGCTTGAACCTATAAAAAAATACTAAGGCTTGATCCAAAAATAGCTATGCATCATCTGGGTGTTAAAAAGACTGTCAGACCAATCAAACAAGCTCAACGACATTTTCATCCTAATTTGATTCCTCAAATTAAAACTAAAGTGAACAAGCTCATTGAAGCTGGCTTTATTAGAGAAGTCAAATACCTTACTTTGATATCAAACATTGTCCTAATAAGAAAGAAGAATGGTCAACTTCGAATTTGCATAGATTTTTTGGGTTTACTTAATGCTTGTCCAAAAGATGATTTCCCTCTACCTTTAACTAAGATAATGGTGGATGCTACAATTGGTCATGAGGCTTTGTCTGTTGTGGATAAGTCATCTAGTTATAATCAAATTCGCACGCCTCCAAAGGATGAAAAACTTATTGCATTTTGAACTCCAAAAGGGATATATTGTTATTAAGTTATGCCTTTTGGATTAAAAAATGTTGGGGCCACATATCAAAGAGCAATGCAAAAAATCTTCAATAATATGCTTCACAAAAACATCAAGTGCTATATGGATGTCTTTACTGTGAAATCGAAAAAAAGGATCGATCATCTCACTAATCTTCACTAAGTGTTTGAAAGATTACACAGGTACCAATTAAAAATGAATCCACTAAAGTGCACTTTTGCCGTGTCTTCAAGAAAGTTTCCAGGGTCTATTGTGCGACATCATGAAATTAAAATTGATAAGTCAAGGATAGATACAACCATGAAAATACCAAAGCCACGTAAACTTCATGAGCTCAAAAGTCTGCAAGGAAGATTAGCATATATTCAACGCTTTATATCGAACTTGGTAGGTCGATGTCAACCATTCAATCGGCTGATAAAGAAAGATATTCCTTTGGTTTAGGATGAAGCTTAAGTAATGCTTTCAAAAGGATTAAAGCCTATTTGTTGTGGCCATCTGCTTGAAAAGCACCCATACCAGGTAAACCTTTGATCCTTTATATTGCTGCATAAGAGTGTTCTTTAGGAGTATTGTTGGCATAAGAAAATGATGAAGGAAAAGAAATTGCACTCTACTATCTCAGTAGAACTATTAATGATGCTAAGTTCAATTATTCTCCTATTGAAAAAAATTGTTTGGCATTAATGTTCACTGTTAAAAAGTTGAGGCATTATTTGCAAGCTCATACTATCCATTTGATATCCCGAGCAAATCCTCTTAAATATTTCATGTCCAAGGCTGTACTTAGTGGAAGATTAGCTAAATGGGCTTTCTTGCTATAAGAGTTTGATATCACTTATGTTCCACAAAAGGCTATTAAGGGACAAGCATTGGCTAATTTTCTAGCAAGCCATTCTATTCCAAATGATTGGGAATTCTTTGAAGATCTTCCTGATGAGGATGTTCTTTTTGTCGAAATTCCTAGGCCATGGAAGTTGTTCTTTGATGGAGCTGCATAGCAAGATAGAGCTGAAGCGGGTATTGTCTTTGTCACTCTGATTGCCCCAACAATGTAGCAGAATACCAAGCTTTAATTATTAGATTGGAAATGGCAATCAATATGAAAGTCACCCAACTTAAAGTTATGGAGATTCTAAATTGGTCATCAACCAACTTCTTTCACTTTACGAAGTGAAGAAACTGGAGCTTTTACCATATGTCAACCATGCAAAAAAAAAACTTTTGGAATGGTTTGACAACGTGACCTTAGAGCATATACCAACAAAAAAAATAGACAAGCAGATTCTCTAGCTAATTTAGCATCATCTCTTGTATTATCAAGTGTCAAAGTAAAGGTTCCTTTGTGTAAATGATTGGTTTTGTCATCAATTACTATCTCTAAAAAAAAGATACTAAATCCAACATTGTTTTAGTTTGTGAAATTAAGAAAGAAGATAGGAGGCAACCGTTGATTGATTATCAAGAGTATGGTAAATTACCCAGTGATCCAAAATGTAAAACAGAAGTGAAACATCGAGCTCTTTGATTTATTTACTTTAAGGGTATACTTTATTATCATTCTTTTGTTAGAGTCTTTCTTCAATGTCTAGGAGAAGATGAAGCATCCAAAGCTCTATAAGAAGCTTATTTCGAAGTTTATGGTGTACATCAATCTAGAGCTAAGTTGCACTTTCAAATCAAAAGGATGAGATAATATTAGCCTATAATGGTAAAAGACAGCATAGACAATGTTAAGAAGTGTCAAGCTTGTCAGTTTAATGCTAACTTTACCCATCAACCTCCGAAGCCATTGCATCCAATAGTCACATCTAGGCCATTTGATGGTTGGGACTTGACTTCATAGGGTCATTACCTATGAGTTCGATGGGGCATACATATATACTTACTGCTATAGATTATTTTTTAAAGTGGGCAAAAGCGGCACATAACAAAGAAGTGAAGAAAGAAACTATAGCAACTTTCATTCGCACTAATATCATTTATTGTTATGGCATACCACGATACATTATGACTGATAATGGGAAGTAGTTTGACATGAGCAAATTATGTGCATAGTTTGACTTTAAGAAATATCACTTTTCAATGTACCATGCTCAAGCAAATGGATCGACAGAAGCTTTTAACAAGACTTTATGCAATCTTCTCAAGAAAGTTGTTAACCATTCAAAGAAAGATTGGCATGAAAGGATGGGAGAAGCTTTGTGGGATTATCATATTACATATCGCACACTAACTCACGCTACTCCATATTCGCTTGTTTATGGTGTAGAAGTTGTTCTACCATTTAAGTGACAAATTCCATCATTAAGGATTACCATTCAAGAAGGTGTTATTGATGAAGATAATGTGCATCTACACTTAAAGGAATTAGAAGCCTTAGATGAGAAAAGATTGGAAGCACAATAATGCTTAGAATGCTATCAAGCTCGATTGTCCAAAGCTTTTAACAAAAAAGTTAAGCCATGATCATTTCAAGTTGGAGAGTTAGTCCTTACTGTAAGAATACTCATAAATACCATACATCGCATGGGTAACAAGTTCCTTTCAAAATGGGATGGACTATATGTTGTTCGAGAAGTCTATACCAATGGCACGTACAAGATTCTTGATCAAGATGATGTTAATGTTGGACTGATCAATGGCAAGTTTTTAAAGCGGTACTATGCTTAAAACATGATGCTCCTATGCACGAGCTTAAACTGTTTTTCCAAAAAATGTTGCTCCTAAGCACGATTTTAAACTACACATAAAAAAAAAAAAGAAAAAATGCCCGCTAAGTTGAAAATCCCTTTTGGGACAACTTTGGGAAAAGTTAGAGCACAAAAAAAAATAAAAAAATTAGGAATGACGTTATGATTTAACCCTTTTAAGGCACGTAAGCAGCTTGGTTTCATTGCTAAGTTCAATCAACAAAAAAAATAATGTTCAAGTTGGTTTGTAAATATCGAATATAGGCTTATCGGTAAAGAAAGGTGATCCATTTTAATGTATTCATCTTCCTTGAAAAGAATGACAAGATAATCTTGGCGATCTTTGAAATATAATATGATGACTCTGTAAAAGAATACAAGTTTGAAGAACCAACTATGAAGTCCCACTACTAAGTGCCTTCCATGTAATGGGAATATATATACATGGATATTACTGTAAGCAACAATGTCTCTTTATTCTTTGCTAACTGAAAAGCAAAGCATACAAATTCCTTAAAAGTATATCCTCAATGCATCCTATTTGGTCTATGATCTTGCTCGTCTTTCGTAACCCAACATAGAGTAATGAAAATAAATGTGTAACTTCAGTTGGTTTCATGTTCACTTGGATCTTGTTCATCCTTGGAATCAAGCCAATTTTGAGAATAATAGATTAGATAATCATACTATAGACCTACATCCCACAATCAATAATTAAGAATGTAAAGCCAGATTACACTAAGAAAAAATTACAGCAAGAACTTATTTGAAGGTGGCAGTTTCTTATAGATGTATAATGATGCATAAATAGCTTCATATATACTAGCCATTGTTTTTGTCTTGATTATGAAGGTATAATGATGTTAATAGCATCATATACACCAATAGTCTTCCTTATTCCAAGCCATGTAAAACTTAATCGAATTTGTTATCTTTACATAAAGATCGGATGAACTTGTTGTCTTGACATGAAGATCAGATGAACGGTTTTGGCTTGAAGATCAGATGAACTTGTGTTCTTGACATGAAGATTTGATTGCAAACATCAAGCCTTTGGGAAAGATTGGGAGTCTTGGGAGAGTTTCATTAACCAGTCTTTGAAGGCAATGGAAGAACGAACGATGTCTAAGTTGATTTGTATCTACGAAGATATGGGTTTGTCAATGAAGAAATGTAATCTTTTTTCAATATCTTCATTTTCCTTGGAGAGAATAACGAGATACTCTGGATGATCTTTGAAGTATACCATGGTGATCCTACAAGAAACAAAATTATGATCGTGAGATAAACATGATGTCAGATATAAAAGCTTGGGATAGAATTAAAAGTGTTACCTTGATATATAATCAAATCTCCAAGCTGACAAAAAAATTAAAATTAATAATGATTGTGAATACATGAGATAAACGTAATGTCCATGGTGGCAAATAAAAAAACCAAAGTGTCAAGATTCATGCATAGATGGTGACAAGTGAAGCATGATGCATGAGGTTTCTATGCCTAGATTACAAGAAAAAAAAGGAACCGAGACTCAGAGGTAGAAAGAATGTTTACCTCACTTTTAAAGAGATCTTGATTCAAAATTGATGAGAAATTGGGTGGAGAACTGTTGCTTTTATAGAAAAAATAATCTAGTTCCAATTTGATTAAAATTGGCATTTTAAAGAAATAAAAAAATGATAAATCCTAGTTGAACTAGGAAATCTTAGTTGAAAATTTGAGTTCATCTTGAAATAGACTTGGAATCTAAATCTTCCTCTGATTAAAATAAATTTTGATGGAGTATTATCTCTCTTTGGAAGATAAATCCTAGGTGAACTTGTATAAAGTGTGAGTTTTAATTAAGTTATCGTACCATGATGCAAGCTTGCATGGACTTTTGTTACTTTGTTTAACGAAGCTAGAGTCTTTGATTTCAATTTATGCTATGGTTAACATAAGATTTTTGAAGATAAGCTTTTCCACTTTCTTCATGGTTGGCCAAGATGAATTATTAAAAAAATGGGTTGTCTTGGTAAAAGAACATAGTAATAATTAATTCTTGATTTTTGCATAAGGAAAAAATTATATATGCTAAATCAAAATTAATTGAATCTTGTAACTATTTTCAAGACAATACAAAGGTGTAAATAAATTTTTGGCATAAAAAGTAAATCAAATTTCAGGATTTGTTTACTTGCTACACTAAAAAAAATTGTATACTTACCAAGTTTTAAGGGAGCATTTGTAGAAGGAGAAAAATTTCGACCAATCACAAATTACCACATGTAAATTGAAATTTCTTTTAATTAAGAAATTATCAATTAAATTTTGCATCACCATATGCAATTGATGACATCATAAATAGATATTTATCTTTAATTAAAATTAATTTAGAGTTTTATCTCTAATTAAATTAATTTTAATTTAAAGATAAATAAAAGAGTTTTATCTCTAATTAAATTAAATTAATTAAGAGATAATTTATCAAGATAAATTTATTAAAAGAGTTATATTCTTTAAGAACTCTTTTCTACTTAGCTCATTGGCACTATAAAAAAAGGTCTCCTCCAAAGCTATTCAAGACAATTCACAAGCCTAAAGAGAAGAAGCAAATTTTGAATATTTAAGTCCTTTCAAGTCTTAAGAAGTTTTTTTTCAAGCACACAAAGAATGCAAATAGCACGGCTCTTGTTCATCAAGAAGCTGCTCTCCGATCCTGTTCTGGCAACAAAAATGACCTAAATTCTATTTGTCAAGATCCAGTCTATAAGACCCTTGAAGCGGACCTTATCGATTCAAGATCAAGTTTGAAGACCCTTGGATCGAAGTTTTTATTGAAAAAAAAATCAAAGGATTTCTTTATTTTAAAGAATATCCAGAGATTGTAACTCAAGTCTAATAAATCAAGTTGATTTATTTTGTCTCTAAATTTTCTTTGTCATATTTTTTTGGCACAAAATTTGTGTGTACAATACCCCTAAGGGTACATGAAGCTCTCAGTCAAGCTCGTTTGATCTTAGAATAATTTTTGCATTTTTTTTGCAATTTAGTCTCTAGATTTTCCATAATTACAAAATAGCCTAAAAATATCAAAAAAATTATAAATAAACCCTTACATGGTTCAGCCAACTTAGGAAATCCCTCTCAAATTTTTTTGTAGAATTATTTGTAAGCCCCTATTAAATAGAAGAAAATAGTCCAAATATCACAATAATCAAGTATGAAAAATTATCCAAGGGCCATGATCACTTTCGACAAACACCAATAATAATAAAAACAATTTTCTCTCAACACAACATCATTAATATCAACATAAATATGCTCAGCGAGCTTAGATATGCAAAAAATCATGAAAAATAAAGAACATCTTAATATATTTCATAAAAATCAACATGAAAATAATAAGAAAAATAGCACAAAATTATATGCAAATAATCACAACATCATTTCTATAAAAACATGCATTTTCTTGATGAAAATCACATTAATTGCTAACAAAAATCAAATTTGACAATTATATCAAGAAACTTTGTTCACGGCTTTCATACATGGCCTTTCAAAACGGATCAAAATTCATGAGCCCAAGTAATCACCAAGCTCACTAAAATGATGAAACATGTTTGAAATAAACTAAAGTCGAGTTTTCCAAGTAAATCTACCTTAAAAGCTTAAAAACTTGAAATTTTTATTTTTTTGGTGCTTTTTCTTTATAGAAACCTTCCTCTTTTTTTGGTAAAAGCATCCCTCCTCTCTTTATGAAGGGGAAGGATTGGCCAAAGAGGCAGAAATCTCTCTTTAGCTAAATCTCATGTTGCGTTTTCCCCCCTTTTTTATTGTTTTTATTGTTATTCCCTTTTAGCTGTTTGTTACTTTTTTTGATAAAGCTTAATTAAAGATTTTTGCCATTTTGTGTGACTCACCATGTTGAGTCATCTAGCCTAATATTAGGATTTATAATGATTTAGAAAAAATTCTAATTTAGATAAAAACAAATTATATGGATTAAATTATGACAAATTAAAAATTATGCATTCAAGAAATAATAGCTTATATATTAAATTTAATTAAAAATCTAATCAAAATAAGTTTGTCAGGCTTGTTAGAAAACAAAAATGGGCTCATTGGGCTTGTTGGAAAGTCAATGGGCTTATGGAGCTTATTACGAAAACTAATGGACTTTATAGCCCATGAAATGAAAAAAATAAATTTTGTCCCATTAAAAATAAAATTAATAAAATTGTCATATAAAAATTCCAAAAGAAAATTTTAAAATATTTTATGTGCAAGAAAAAGGCAAATAAAAATGCCAAACTCGTAAAATTTTACAAGAAAAAACCTTTATAGAAGAAAATTGACATCTAATAAAAATGAATTAGAATTTCAAAAAGTTAAATCCACATTATTTTATCAAGATATGTAAGAATATTTTCTAAACCTTGAAAAATTTTACAAATGAGAAAAATTTTGTATTTGGAATCGAACAAATTTAAAAAAAATGTTAAAATTTATAAAAATAAATTTAATTCAATACATTACTTGAAGCATTAATTAATAAAAATAATAAAGATGAATCTTCAAATCTTAAGTAAATTTTACTAAAAAAAAATTTCATAAGCATGACACACGTGGTACTACGAGAATTTCAAATTTAATGAATAAATTTGACAATTTGACACATTGTAGTGCAAAAAGCCAATACAAATTTTTTCATAAATAATTTTTTTCTTTTTTAGGATGACTATCGGCATAAATCCTAGACAGGTATTAATAAAAAATATACTACCGTTGATTTTTGAAATTTGATGAATAAATTTTGAAAAAGTTCTAAAGTAGAAATATTTGATCATGACATCATATGAAAAAATGAATTTCAAAATTGACAAGAAAATATTTAAAACCTAATTTTTTTCTTGAATATTTGTCCCTTTTTTTATGAGATTTATTCTCCACAACCCTTAATTTACACTTTTTCCACCACTAGCTCATGCGGTCACTTAAGCATGACTAGAAAAGGTTTTAAAAATGCCCAATTTGCCTTGAGAAGGTCGACTTCTACCAAGGCAACCACCAAATTCTCAATCTTGGATATTTAGGACTATCAGATAAAAGGCTTGGATGAAACTAGGTGTTTAAAACTACCTATTTTTACCATTAATGAAGATTAGGAACAAGGCAAAGACCAAATAGACATGAATTTGTTTGAGCTGCAAAGTCTTGAATGATATACTAAACTAGACTAAAAAAAAGATATACATTAAAACAAACTAACTAAAGGCAAAACCTAAGTCTAAAAAGATTGACCAGGGCAGAACCTAAGTCTAAAAGTGTTTAAAAGGGCAAAACAATACTAGTCAACTTAGGTGACCAAGGTAAAACCTAAGTATTAAAGGGTTAATTGGGATGAAACCATACTAGTGCACAGGGTAACTAGGATGGAACCTAGTAGACCTAGCAATATTTGACACAATTACAAGACTATGACAAGCATAAAGTTAAAAAAAAAAACACAACACAACATAACATGAATATATTCTCAAAATTTATCTAATTTGAATTATAAACTCATCAAAATTGATATAAATGTAAAACATTTTAAACATAATTATGATATGACAAAATATATAAATATGACATGAATACACGAATTACCAAGTTTAAAACTTAGGATGAAAAAGGCTAACTAGTGAGGAATGATACTAGTTAACTTAGGTGACCAAGGTAAAATCTAAGTTTATAAGGGTTGATTAAGGCAAAACCATACTAGTCAACTTGGGTGACTAGGATAGAACCTAAGTTAAAAAGGGTTGATAGAGATAAAACCATACTATCAACTTAGGTGACCAGGTAGAACTTAAGTCTAAAAAGGTTGATCAAGATAAAACCATACTAGTCAACTTCGATGACCAAAGTGGAATCTATATCTAAAAAGGTTGATCGGGTTGAAACCATACTAGTCAACTTGGGTGACAAGGGCAATATCCAGTTGAAAAGGTTGATCAGAACGAAACCATACTAGTCAATTTGGGTGACTAGGGTGATGCCTACATCAAAAAAGGTTGACCGGGATGAAACCATACTAGTTAACTTAGGTGACTAGGGTGATGCCTATGTCAAAAGGTGTTGACCGGGATGAAACCATGCTAGTCGACTTGGGTGACCAAAGCGATAGGGTTAACTAAGACTAAATCATATTAGTTCACTTGGGTGACCAGGGCGATAACTAAGTCAAAAAGGGCAGATCAAGATGAAACATTGACAGCCAATAGGATGACCAAGGTGATACCCAAGTTGAAAATAGTTGAACAAGATAAACCATCTAGTTAACTTGGATGACTAGAACAATAAATAAGTCAAAAAGGTCGGCTGAGACAAAATTATACTAGTTAACTTGAGTAACCAGGGTGATACATAAGTTAAACAGGGTTGATCAGGACAAAACCATACTAGTCAACTTGGGTAGAGACAATGTTTAATACTCGATTGGTTTGAGGGGATACGAGATTTACCTTTTGATTTTAAAGAGGTCAAAATACTGAGTAATGTTTTCCAATATTATTCTTAACTTTTGATTTACAAATCATTAAATGCAAAAGGAAATGCATGTAGAGTGCAATACATGACTACACTACATGACTTACAAGTTTAATCATAGAAAACTGTCAATGTAACCTATTTTGGAGTTGAAGGCATTTTTAGAAAACGTAATAAATAGTTCTTTTTACATTTGGTGAAGTGAGCCTTTGCCTTTCTTGGAGTTGAAGGCATCTTGAGAAAATGTTACAGATATTTTTTTCCTTTTAGGGAGGGAGCCTATCTCTGTTCTTAAAGTTGAATGCTTAAATCGTTAAAGGGCTATCTCATGTTTACCCTATGAAATCCTTTTACTAATTTTAACTTTAAAAATCTAAGAATTGTTATATTTTTCCTAAAATGTCACCAAATATTGATAAGATTTATCAATTCAATGTTACAACTTTTATTGTTGAACAAAAGTGAAGATATCATTGCTCAAAGTATATTCAAATATTCCCATTAAAATCATAAGAATTATCAAAGTTCATCTAAATTTCAAGATTTATGGAATGAGATCACCTTCTTATTCTAACCTAGAAAAAGATTTAGTTGATAAAAGCTATGAAAATTTAAAAATAGTTTTAACCATGAATTTTTCAATATCAATGATAATGGACATGCCATCATCTTTTGATTTTAAGGCTTTTTTTGTGATAGATATTACCATTTAAGACATCTTTGGATGAGATAAAAAATGAAAATAGAAGTATAAATGGGGTGGCATTACTAAAATTTGATTAAAAAAAATTGGTACAACAAGGTCGAGGTTTATCAAAACGACATTTAGGTGGATATTACACTCATAAGAGTTCATCGATAGGTAAATAGTCCAGTTATAACATCCTTTTAATTTTCAAATATGATAGCTTGATAGGAGTTAAAGTAATGCCAGTAAACACCAAGTCTCAAAGGGTTAATTTGGATAGTCTTTAGTAAACAATAGTTCCTAGGGTTGGACATAAGGGTTTTGAAAAGTTATCTTGAAAGAAAATATTTGGACATTCGACTTAACCTTTTATTGATATCATAAAATTTCCAGAGGTTTGCAATCATTTTTAAGTTAACTTGTAAGAGTTTTTTTCTTTGGTGGCTGCCATTTTCGGTTTAGGAACAATTAATGAAGTTTGCACTAGATTGCTATTTTCAAGTTTTAACCTTATAACTTCATTCACTTTCCTTTTTTTTATTGCCCCACCATATTTGTAAGGACAAAAAAATCCTCAAGAAAAATACATTTTTGAAGAGTTTCATAGAATAATCTAATAGCTGAAATAGCAATTTTTTATCAAAATAGACTTATGCAATTCATGGTTTAAAAAAAAGGATAAATAAGCCCAAATCAAGTGTTTTAGGCTAATTGAATCAAGGATCATTTCTCTTTAAAAGGAATTAGATTTAGCATGTTTTTCAAGATGAACTACATCTTTATTTCTTCATCTTTTTCTATTTTTTTCATTTTTCTTTGCTTCTTCTTGCTTCTTTCTTTATTGAGTTTTTCTTTATTTTTTATTTTGAAGGAACTTGAAATTTTACCCCTGGTTAGTCTTCAAAATTTACCTCGCAACAACCAACTTATTCTTCTTGTAACTTTAGAATGAAATTTATTCTTTCTGATTTTGAAGCTTTGCTTTCTTTGCCCCTCAATATGGAGGGAATCCTCATTTAGGTTTTTTAGAAGCAATAAATCATTAGGCTCAAATAGGACAACAGAGGGAAATAATTTTCCATATGCAAAAGGATAGAAAAATATGACCATTTGTCATTTCAAACAAAGCCATTTAAATTATCAAGCATTCTGCTAAGAAAGAGGATAATTTTTTTTTTCAAATCATATTGAGTACATCAACAACATGATGTTGCACTCAATTTGTTAGACTTAATGTATGCCTCTTAACATTATCAATTTCATAACCATTAATGAATCTTAGTTTTCTCAAAAAATTAAGCCTTTAAGAGAAAAAAAATCAAATTAGCATGGGGAAATAACTCGAATTTCACATATCATTTATTAGGCATTGGACTGAAAATGTTTTATCTAGAGGAAAAGGTGTCTTTGGCTCATGTTTACTCGTATTCCTCTTAAGTCAAGGATTTAAAATAGCATCACGGAAATTATGGTAAAAGATTATCTTAATGAATTTAGAAGATCTTAGAATTACTATCCTTAATTTAATAGATGTCAAACTATTAGCATTTGAATCTTTTAGGAGCATGACTTGTTTGCTCGACCCTCAAGAAATCCAAAAAGGAACATTTGGATGAAAAAAGTCTGGGGCTAAATATCCATGATACTTATATTAATGAAGGTGAAAGACCATTTTAAAAGAGTCCAATCTAATGGTATCTATCAAAAATTTTCAAAATGTTATCATTATCCTAGTACTGGAAATCATTATTAACAAAATTCATAGCCTATGATAGGATGCTTAATACTTATTCATTTAAAATTCTCAATTTCTAAGAAGAAAGGTAAAAAGTTTTAGAATCAAGATAGAAATTACCTTCGTTTGGCATATTACTATGTCGATGACTCTTAAGTTAATCATCCTTCATAGGTATCAACTAACTCTTAAAAGTTTGTTGGGTCAGCATCCCTAAAAGCTCATAATTTAGTTTTAAATGCATTATGACTTTCCATGGAATGGCCTTCCACCCCTTGATAATACCACATTTGGTGTTTGAATTATACCATTTTGGGTAAAGAGATTTCCTAAGCTTTACTGGGACAGCAAAAGATCATCTAACTCTGTCAAAGTTGTTGGGTGATGAAAAATTAATGGTGAAGATGCAGTCCGAATGGATTTCCTTACCTTCATGACTTTCTATGGTCCTGACTTCCATCGGATATAACTCGCAGGCATTTATTGATAACTTATTTTCATATCCTATATATGTCACCAATTGCTCTTTGGTGAGCTTTAGGGTCAGCATGAATATGCATTATGGGACTACCTCCCACATTTATTCTACCTCGGATAAGCTAATAAAACTATTGGTATGGTATAGGACTATTTGCAAATTTCTTTAGTCAAGGTTTTGCATTTCTGTAAACTTTCCTCCATAACTCTTTTCGTTTTGTTACTTTCTTAAGTGGTTTGGAGTATTCAGGGCTCATGTTTCCCTTTACTATTTTGGACTTGTTCTAACCTATTTTTTCATGTAGTGTCTCATGTTACTTTGCTTTAAATGGATAAAATAACTTAAATTAGTTTGCATGAATATGTATGTGTCTTTTCAACATTAATTTTTATTATCATCCTTGTATGGACATCAATGAATGGAAAATTGATATATGGATTAATGAATGAATGAACAATACAGCATTTCATGAAACAAATTAGCTGTCGAGCAATTGGCTATGTATCAAACATAAAGATTATTGTAGGAGTAAGAATCTTAGGAATTCAAGTCATGATTCAGCACCATTTTTTCATCAACCAAAACTCTCTAATTTATTCATTCATTATTGGCATACAAAGCCACATTTATAGGATTTAAAAAGAAAAAGCAACAAAAGGACTACTCTTGCAAACACGTTATTTTTCTAACTATGTTACTACTTTTAGGAAACCTTTGCAAGTCCTAATCGTTCTTTTTAAACCTCATATTTACAAAGCCCACCAAGTAGCCAAAAGTTTATCCCTATGATCACTTCATTGCCCTTTAGCATTCTTATGTTTTAATTACACAATGGGAGTTTAGCAGTAACATTGGACCTTGGTTTGACCTAGATTACACTAACATTAAGGAGGTTTTGAACTTTTTCTTGATTGCATTGCAATTTTATAGAATGTCCTCATAACCCCATAGGGTATTCACATGTGCAGTATTGTTATACCATTTAGGATGAAGGGGTTCATAAGGAGAAATGTGCTCAGGAACAATGAGCTAATTTTGGAATAAGAATAAGTATAATTTTTTATGGGTCAATGGGATCGAATTGAATTTGCAATTCCTTCATGGTCTTTTCTTAGTATCGGCACTAGAAGATAATGGGGTAGTGTTGGAAAAACCAACATGGTTAGAGGGCAAGCTAATTTGTAAGGGTATGGAATTGGCTGCCTTTGCTTTGCTAATATGAATGGGCCAAAGATTGAAATTTTGCATAGCAAGATACTCGATCTAGTCTATAAGTGCCAAAGGTTAGGTTGAAGACATTAGAAACTTTTAAGGATCACACGAAGATCTTTGATTTTTGTCAATTTGGACAATTGTTCTTTTATCTCTCGGATCTAAAGTCCCATTCCTTCAACTATTTCCTCCAAGGTATTTATTCGTGCTTTAATTGATCTTCCAAACTTTGTTTTTGTGGATTTATCAAACATAAAAATTCTCCTAGGCAAAGTTTGTTTTTTTATCTTATGTAGATTCTGGACCATTTTCACTAGAAATGGCTATTGGACGGGTTCGGGCAAGTTCAGGATGGGTCATTTCGAGCTTAGATTTTTTTGGGTTTGGGCTGATTCGGGTTTGGGTCCATTTGGGTTCAGGTTCTTTCAAGTTCGGGTCTATTCGGGTTCGAACTCATTCGGGTTTGGGTCAATTCGGGTTCAAGTTTGGGTTTAGGTCGGGTTCGGGTTTGAGTATAGTTTACATCATTTTTTATTTTATGTTAAATGTAATCACTTTTACGTAATTTTAAATTCTAAGCTAGGCACGAATTTGG
>JBBYHO010086851.1:17728-45394 GCA_038382025.1 Adansonia gregorii | reverse complement strand
GTGGGTAGGATGGGATTGCAAAGGATGGGTTGTAGGTTATGGCACTAATTGGCTGATGAGATATAGTGATAGGGCGAGAATACAGCATGCTTGGGTAGTGGGGTCGGGTGTTTTACATTGTTTTGGCTGAGATGAGCTAGCATAACTTATAGCATTAGCCTCTCATTCCTTTTTTTCACTGGCCATAGGCTTTTTGCTTGATCCAGACATTTCCCCAGTTAATATTCTACCACTTTTAATGGCTGCGTCAATCATTTTTCCAGAGAAGACTAGGTCAAAAAATTTCTTGGTGGCATTTCTTATAAGCTTTTCATAATAAGGAGTGTGTAAGGTATGGATGAAAGTGACTGTTATCTCTTTTTCTCTAAAGAGAGGCTAGACTAGAGCTGCTTCTTCTCTCTACCGTTGGGCACATTGCCTTAAGCTTTCAGTGGATTTTTTCTCGAAATTCATCAAAAAAAGCTAAGCCAGTGCCTAATTGGACACGTACTGGTATAGATTCATAAAGGCCTTAGCCAAATCAGCCCATGATTGGATTTTTAAGTTGTCTAGCTCGATATAGCACCAACCTACTGCCCCAATGAGGCTGTGCTGAAAGCAATGGATGAGGAGCTTTTCATCTTTCTTGTACTCGACCATCTTTTATAGGTACATTCAAACATAGACAGAAGAGTTAGTGGCTCCATTGAACTTTTCAAACTCTAGGACTTTGAACTTCGAGCGAATGACAAGGTTGGACACAAAAATAGTGATTATGCTTCAAGAGCTTCAAACTTGCCACTCACCTCAATAGTTTGGAGGCATTTTTCCAGTAGCTAGAATTTGTTCACTTTTGCTGTAGTCATCGTGGATTTTTGACCTTATGTTTTCTTCGATTCATCATGACCAAGTGTTATCGAATATACTGATGAGACTCTCGCATTCACCCCTTGAGTACCAAGAATAAATTGGCCTGCCATAATAGGATTAAGGTAAATGACCAGTAGAGCTTGAGTGGCAAGTGTAGGAATAAGCTATTGTTCTTATCTAGTTTCCCTTTAGGCAGCTTCTAGATAATTAGCAGAGGGACTTTCAACGTTAAGAGGATCATTCCTTGTTTCAACAGTGCTAGCTTGCCCTTTTTCTTTCACAGAGGCTATCATTAGTTCCATAAGTTTCGCAATTTAAGCTTGCATTTCGCATTACTAATAAAGCATCTGGTCCTATGATTCATTGACCATTAGCTCAAGTCGCTCAATACGAGCTTCAATAATCACTCTCCCTGATTTGCTTACGGCATCATGTGTTATAATGGTGCATGATGTAAAGTTCTGTGTTGCTGATTGATCTCGAAATCCCTTAACTTTTATGGCCCAATTCCTATATTAGACTTTTCTAAAAATGTATTTATTAATGAGCATCTATGATGCAACGATGAGTTAAGATAATGAATGATTGATGCAAGTGCAATGAAAAATGGTGAAATTAAATATGCATATGCATTCGAGACAATTGATTCTTAGACCAGCTTTGTCAATAACATCATTCATAGAGTCATAAAAAGAGTTTTTTCTTTTACAACATGATTACATTTGAAACTATCTAATATGATTACATTGTGTAATCACATAATCGAGAAAACCTAAAAGTTGTTACTGACGATCTCCAACAGGTGCGATGTCCCTTATGGATCGAGCTATTTTAATCATGTCATCCACCTCTCAATGAGCCATCTGAACTTGTTGAGTGAGGTGTTGATGTTGTTTTTGGTAGTTTAGATGTGCTTATTCGATTGTTGCTTGCCAATCTAGTTTCTGTTGCTCAGAAGCCCTTGTTAGTTCATTGATATGACCTTGATGATCCTAAAGAGACTGTTCTAACTCCTAGATTCTATGAATAAAGGCTTCATTTTCAACCCTAGTGGCTCTCGCATCTCGCATGTGGGCCTCAAGTCTTTGATTCCTTCATTGGTAGGTGGAAGCAAGAGCACATGCCCTCATGAACTTTTCTTTCCTAGTTCTGACTTCCTCTTTTCGCTGATTCAGTTCGTGATTGAAAGTAGCAACTTTCACTTCCCATTCGACGATGTCTTGCCAATGCGTCAAGACTTGTTAGCTTTTTAAAGTGTCACATAATCCTTGGTCAGGCTCTCGAGGTCATCTTTGAAGTGATCCCTTTCTTTAATGATTTGATCCATTTCATCGCTCTTAAGATAGATATCCATCTCTAGCTGGCCCTTGTCCCCCTTAAGTTAAGAGATTTCTATGACAAAGGATACCTTTTCTCGTTTGAACTCCCTCCTAAATAGCTTGATCTCAGAAGGCTGTTCTTCTATTGGGATTTGTAGTATCCTAGAATTGGGTGGTGGTAATGGGTGGAGCCTCTATTCTTCTTATCCAAGCATGGTGGGGCTTCCTCTCCAATATCTTTCCATACAATAGACCTTCTTCCAGGCTTGGAAAGCTAATTAGACTTTTCCTTTATAATTGGGGTCTCCATATTCGAAATCCCAATGTCCTAAGTCTTTAAAGAACTGGATGAATTACTGGTACTAGAACTAATGCAATACCAATAAAAGAGCATAACTGGTAGTTCCCTATAATCTTAAGAGTGACATACAAGTGTAGTCTCCATATCTATACACAATCGGCTGAAGGAATGCCCATGGGGCTCTCCATATGATTTCTTCCTCCTTGAAGTTTCGTAATTCCTCAACCCAATGCTTTTCTGTCTTATCTTGACGACATTCTTCTTCTAATATCGTGGAAAGAGGACTAATCTTGTTGAAGAAATTATGCCTGACTATTCCTTTCCTAGCACAAAGATAAATTAGAAGCTATATCAGGAGCAATGAGGTGCACCCGATAAACCTTCTTGTTCCCGTCCTTTTACAAAAGTTAGGGCACAGATGGCTTCGGCGATGATGGTGGAAGTAGGGTTGATGTTGCAACATAGGTGAGAAAAAAATTTGTGACTGCTGCCTCTACATAACCCAAAGTCTTTAGGAATATAACAAGCCCATAGATTGCCAAAGTGTAGACATCTTGAGCTTTCTTTTGATCAGGAAGATTCACGTTTATGCCTTTCAAGCTAGCCTAAGAGATGCATTCAGTACTCCCTTTTACTTTAACATGACTATCAACCCATACTTCTGTGACTCCAAGAATTTGCCTTAACCTTTTCTTGAACAGAGGAGGCATTAGAGCCTTACAGTAAATCCAGTTTGATTTGGCCCTTTCTATGTTAATCAGGGCTGTGTACTCATCAATGGTAGGGACTAAATCTTGTTGGCTAAAGGAGAAACATCAGTAGGCTGGATTCCAAAACTATGCCACTGCTCGTAGCAAGCCATCATCCAACTGAACTTGAAGTAAGAGAGCAATATCCTCATACTTTTTAGTGAAGGCTTCTTTCATGTTGTTGTCCCAATTGTCCAAAATGTGCTTCAGTTCCTGACAATCATTTTGACGAAAGCTTATCTTGACCTCTTCATGCATTTTTAAGACATATTCAGACTTTAAGATGTCCTTATCTTGATGTTGGTGAGTTCTGACCATGTTCTGACATTTTCAAAGGACTTGATAGTGGAGATAAGTTATTGCTCCATAAATGATGCCTCTTGCTGAACACCGAACCAGAATAATTGTCCCAAAATAATGATTATCATAATGGTTATGATGAAATGATGCATGCACCAAAACATAAACAAAGAGAAAATGAGTTAGTGAAACATATAGGAGACAAATGTAACAAAAATTTAAGAACATCAAAAGAGAAGAAAAAAACAAACGCCTCAGCCAAGGTGTCAAGATGAGAGATGGGTAGCATTTCACCATGCCAAGATGCAATTTGCCCTTCATGAGGTGATGCTATAATTTATTTTGATAAAAAATGACCAATAGCAATATTCGTTCATCACCACTAGTGCGGAGGCACGTGCACGTTAAGCCATGATTTGAACAACATAACAGCTTATAGTAAGACGCTGTGAACGACGGTTTTTGTTTACTGTCACTTATTTATACAAAGGTTAGCCATCATTCGGGCAGCACAATGGCATGTCTGGATAAATGACAAAAATACAGATGTGGGTGACAATTTTATATTTATTATCACCTACATAATTATGTTAATTAGGAGTAAAGGTTAGGAATGTTTCCCTGATTGACCCTATTCTTTGAGTATTCTAGCAGCGTTCCGATATGGTTTAACATGGTTTAGCTTGTAGGGCTCACTATATGAAGTTTTAGTTGACACCTAAAAAGGTATCCGAATTGCTCCTCCATCTGGCAAGGACAGTCGAGGGACCCCAATACTAGACCCATCATAAGTTTGGCAAAAAGAGTTCAATCTATTGGATGTATTTCCTTATGTAAATGCAGAGGGTTACTTACGAGAGACATAGGTAATTTACATTCGAGAAGTTATTGCTGTGCCTATGCAGAGGGTTACTCATGAAGGCGGATAGCTTAGTTCCTCCTAATAATTGGGTTGTAACCATGCCATGGAGTTTGGTGGGACACTAATGCACATCCAAGCACACCGTGTGTGACAAGAAAATGAGCAAACCTTTTTGTTTACTTCCGTATTACCATTTTTATTAAGCTAATGATTACTCAAAAAAAAAGATAATCTTGAAAATCATGTCAAATGAAAGATTAAATGACAAAATGACAAAAGGGTCATGGTTAAATAATGATCGAAGATCGAAAGAACTGGGAACCTAGAAAGACATGGCTAGTTATTGGCCTAACTCTCTACTTTGCCTAGTGGAATCGCCAAGCTATCGCAACGTACCCTAGGGTGGATCCTTGTTGATCTACAGGTGCGCCTAACTTAGAATATTTTTTCTGACTTGAAAATATCTTCTTGACTGAGTTTTTTTTTGGTGATGTAATGAGAATGAGAATGTAAGAATTCTTGACTTGTCGTAAAATGAAAGAGACCATAAGATGAATCGCTCATCTTATTGGTCTCGGATGACCATCATAAAATAGTCAATGCTTGGAGTCACCACTGATTATTTCAGGCTAGGTATGATGAATGCCTATTAAAACCTATGTTTTGAGTTACAAAACTCAAAATATCAATCCCATGGTCCACGTAATGCAAAGATTTACTGTTTGGGTTTGGGAGTTGGTTACGCACGATGAGGTATAAACCTCTTTGCGATGCCCGAAATCAATACCTTCCTAGCTATGTCTTTCTTAATTTTAATTCTTTCGATCTTAACTTGTCATTATTTTGATATAACCCTTTTTAATGCATGAATCTTATAGAAATAATCCAGGTTTTGAAGAAAAAGATATAATCTTATATACGCCCTGGAGAGATGAGGAACATAAAGATTTTTTATAAAAATGACCTCTGGATTTTACTTTGAAAATGGAATGTTCCATTTTGGGCACTGGAGAGATACCTACGTGGAACATTACCTTTAATTTTATTTGAAATAATTTGAAAATATCAACACAAATAATCATCACAAAGGAATCATGTTAGTTAGACAATAAATGAAGTAATATAACATGTATCGTTCAATGCAATGATAAAGAAAAGGAATGTACTATTGAAATTTATCTCGCCATTGGCATTGATTATCTAGAAATAACCGAATGGACAATTTTTAAGATGCATCTGGGTTTCTTGATTGAACAAGGTTTGTTTGATACATTCATGAGTCCGAGAAGGAGAAAAAAAGATTAATTATAGTTGAAAGATAGGGTTGGAGTATCCTCGTTGATGATAAATAATTTTGACAAAGGGAGATTTTTAGATCTTGACAATTTGGAAAAGTAGGGTTGGAGTATCCCCTCGGAAGGTCGGGGTTGGAGTATCCCTATAGATGACAAATAATTTTGACAAAGGAAGATTTTTAAATCTTGATAATTTGAAAAAGCTAGGTTGGAGTATTCCCAAAAGTAACACGTCTAACACTCTTTAAAGAAGTCAAGTTGGAAAATTTTAGTTGATAAAACCTTGTAATTTAGAAGACAGGTGAGCATCTTGATGACTTTTGGTGAAAGAAATTATTGTGAATAAGGATGGTAAAGCTGGAAAATGTGTTTATGCCTTGATACGAGCCAATAGGAGGTCGAAGCATGTTCTTGCATTTCATCAGGGTGATACGGAGACATTCAAATGTCTCGAGATGAAATTTGAGAAAACAACTCAATTTTGACCATGATCGAAAATAGGGGATAGCATTGCGCTATCCTGCTTCCCTCATTTATTCTAAATTGGTTCAAAGGATTTAGAAGGTGGACAAGACACCGTTAGAAAGGTGACTCGATGAGGCTCATTCTAAAAATATTCCCACAACCCTGAAAAGAAAGTTTCAAGGGGAATAAATTTTCAAGTTCGGATTGATAGTGCTGCTGGCAGAGCATATGAGGGACAAGGTGTGTCAAAATTTGACAAATCACCCTAGACTCATTTGGTATCAAAAAATTACAAATGATACCTTTCTGAAAATGGGATTTCATGAATCTTTTAGGAAAAATATTAAAAAAATTTGGAAAAATTATTTAGTGGGCCTGAATGGCCCAACCAGAATACACGTTCGAATTTTAGAGGTTTCAGATAGTTTAGACTTGAAAAATCATAAATCTCTCATCCGGAATGAGCTGGGGATGAATAAGACAATGTTTTAAAGATAATTCAACATGTTTTGATAGCAAATATCAAAAAATTCATAAAAAATCGTTTAGGATTTTAAATTGATTTTTTAATTTGCAATAGTTGTGCTGCCAGTAAGGGATATCTATCATTTTTTTACATCTACGAGTCCAAACTCGAGTCATTGACATTCGAATATCTATGACTTGAGGAAAAGAGTGGCATGAGCATCACAAACTCATTTGCGCAGCCCTGGAGTAGTTTGGGACGATGAAATAGCCCCTTGACCATGCCACTCAAGGTTTTGACTTAAGAAAAAGGCACAAACATTTAGGGAATAATTGTAAGACCATTTTCATTTCAAAATCAGAAGATTTGACCTTGTCTAACCAAGATTCTAGATCTGAAAAACTTAATTTTCCCCAAGATATTTTGCTAGCTTTAAGAAAAATGCTAAGTCCATGCTAATCATCATTGGTTGAGATTAACATGTTTGGCTTGGGGGTGTTCGAAAATCAATTTTTATCAGCCATCGAACATGCATTTTGACAACAAACATACAAAGGGAATGGCGCATAAGATAAATGGGGATGCTAATTTTACTAATGGCCTAGACAAAGAATATGTGATGCACTTTGACAATAAAATGTTATGGATGCTGAAAATGATCATGATTCATGCAAGTTAATGTGTAAAGCTGCTTGAAATATGTTAGGCTAATGATTCATACATGGACTAAGGATAACAAGATGCATGGACATGGCATAAAATGCATAAGCAAGAGATATCAAATTAATTAGAATGAAATAAGGCATTTTGCACATAAAAGGGGCATTAAGGCATCCAAATCTTAAACTACCATAACCAAATGCCACAAAAATGCATGATAATCCTAAGAGGGTGATGGAAACATGGAAAGCTCACTAAAATGATGAGGGTACTGAAAAACAAAAAATGTGAGTGATAGAGTAAGAAGTTATACCAATAAAACTTCAACTTAGGCCAAATGGTTGGCGCAACAGACATGGCTTGAATTTCCCTTTTTTCCCTATTGTAAATTAGCAAAGAAAAAAGAGAAACAACGAGGTTTTGGTTCTAGTATGGATGAGGGTGAATTTTAGAATGTGTAATGGTTGGGGAATAAGTGTTTTAAGAATATTTTTGGATGGTGGGTGAAGAGTTACGGGATTCCTTTTTTTTTATGTGTGAATGTGTTTTTGGAAACTGAAACAAGCTAGAATCTAACCTTTTTTAGTTGAGATAGAAGTGGTCCATTTATGCCAACCTTTTAGAGCGAAATTGGAGTTGTTTTTGGCCATTTCTCAAAGGGGACAAGGTGATGTCAGCATGGTGGCTATATGGTGGCTATAGGAGGCAACTTGCTGCCAATGTGATGGGCATAGGGTGGCTGGTTTAAATGCTGAAATGCTTTTCTAGCAAATAGGGTGGCTGATGGTGATATTGGCTAACAAGCTAAGGAGTACGGTGATCATGTGATGTTAAACTTTTTTTTATCCAATTTAGACATCAAAAAAATGTTATGATTAATTCAAAAGTCTAAATTCGTAATTTGATATGTGTTTTAATCTTTCTTGATGCAAAGAAATGAGTTAAAATCAAGTTTTGGATCAATGGTGGACGAATCAAGAGTACCCAGGTTGTGAAAATGACTTGCATGTATCGATACATTGCATAATGTATCGATACATCCAGAAACCTTAATGGTATTGATACAATAAACATTCGATACAATAAACATTGTATCGATACAATGATCATTGTATCGATACATGTTGATATGTATCGATACATTTCATTACATAATGCATGTTTTGGTTCTGGCATAGCCTAGTATCGATACATGAGGTCCTGCATCAATACAAAGGCCTATGTATTGATACATCCACATGCTGTATCCATACAAATGGGGATATTTCAAATTTTTGGCACGTTGGAGCATTATCGATACACGGAACCATGTATCAATACATTCAAGTAAAATTATGAATTTTCTCATATCTTTGCATTTACCTTTGATATGATCCCTAGGCCTTCTTGACATCCTCAAAGTTGTCGCTCGATGATCATCGCCCCCTTTTACATCCATGCTCCAGATTGGTAAAAATTAGCCCAGACAAAATAAGGTGTCTACACTCTAAAAATAATGCTACAAAGGAAATAATAAGGTTAGTGAAAAAATATGAAGAATACGTACAAAAATCTTCTTATAAATAAAAAATACAATAAAAGTTTTTGTTTTAAAAATATTAGGAATTAGAGTTAAATAGCAGTTGAATTGAATAAATCAAAATTATTTAACATAGGATTAATTTTAGGCCTGACTCTCTAACCAATTCTCAGTGGAGTCACTAAGCTATCGCAACATGGCTTAAATATGAATCCTGATCAGCCCAACTTTAAATCATGAGTATATCACTTGTTCCTTTATATATATATATATATATCTATGTATCATTATTCTTTTTATTTTTAGGGGCCTATATCATTATAAATGTTAATTTTTATTTTCCTGTTTGGGGACTGATTTGTAAAGATGAATTGCTCACTTGACTTAACCCTAAATAGACATTATGAAACAGCTGCTTATTTGGAGTCACCACCAATCTATTTTAGCCAAGTGAGAATTAGTCACTTGTCAAAGTTTGTATTTTGAGGATTATGAAAAACAAATTCTTAAGTTTTCAAAAATACCAAAGATTACTTGAAATGGGTCAGGAGTCGATTACAATCACAAGTAAAGGTCAACCTTTCAATGATGCCCGAAAATCACTACCTTATAAATCATGTATTAATATAAAATTTGATTTTTATTTAGTTTCAATATTCGACATTTAATTATAATTACCACATGTCAAAATTTTCATAAAATAAATTTCCATAAAAGAAAATTTGATTTTTATATTTTTTTGAAAATCAAAATATCTTTCACACCTTTCTAGAAGACCAAAAGAACTCAAAAGTTTTCATCTCTCTTTCATACCCTCCTAGAAAGCCGGAGGAATATAAAAGGTTTTAAGAAATCAAAATATCTTTTATACCCCACTAGAAAGCCAGAGGAATACGAAAGGTTTTATTTTTCAAATTTTTTTAAAAAAACCTTGATTTCTATTTTTTAAAAGAAGATATCTCATTATTAAAATAATCTATAGTACCTTTCTCATACGTTGGGATAAATTTCACATACTATTTTAACCTTGGATACAGTGCCTAAATTTGTAAACTTTCAAAAAATAATCAAAATCAAAATTATTGTAAGACTTGGTTTAGACAAGAAGTACCAAACACAACTTTAAGGATCCAAATTTGATTAATTTGACAAACATGTCTGCTAAAGTACACCTTTAAGCTAAAAATATCCTAGTGACCCTAATAGACTTGGTTCAAAAATAAATTAACGAAATGTCCCTATGGTGTACCTTCAACATATAATATCTAGGTACCTAAAAAATGCTAAAACTTTATAGATAAACAAACCTATTCCTACTATACACTTTTGACGTAAAAGTATCCCGGTGATCAAATAGGACTTGGTTCTAACTTAAATTAATAAATGTCTTTTAAGTTTACCTTTGACATGAAAATATCCCAATAACCCTAAAAAGCCCAATAACTTCATAAAACGGTGAACCTATCCCTATTGTGCACTTTCAACATATAAGTATCTTGGTGAATGTAAAAGGATGTATCCCTACTGCATACCTTTATGTAGTTTTGACCTATAAGTATCCCAGTAACCTAGAGGACATGATGACATCATAAACAAATAAATCTATCCCTACTGCCCACCTTTGACACAAAAGCATGCTAGTGATCACATAGGCCTTGGTCCCCAAAATATGATTAAAATACTCTTCAAGTTTCCCTTAGACATAAAAGTATCCTAGTAAGCTAGAGGACCCATAAATGATATGAAATGACAATTATACTGTCCATGGATAACTTGGACACACCTAAAATATAAAAATTACTAATAGGTCCCTAATCTTTACAAAATTGCATTTTGTACCCCCACTAAAAAATCAAAGGAATATGAAAGTTTTAATATTTTCTACACCCCTTCAAAGGACCAGAGGAATGCTAGAAATATTTTTAAAATGTCAAAAATATTCCAATAATTCTAAAATGCAAGGTTTTCTAAATGACTTTTCACAAGTGAGGTTATACGGTGAAATATATCAAGATGCTGTGATAAAAAGGGTATTCTTGAATATCTATTATGAATCTAAGGATTCCCTTAAATCATTAGACTTTCCTAATATATCTGATATGATTGGCAAGATTATCAAAGTTATGGATTCATATGTGATAAGTGGTAATCTACCAGAAGTAAAATCACTGATCTCTGGAAAGAGTCGTTTTCCCTCAAAATAGTCTTTACAAGACATAAACATCACGAAGTAACATAAATCATATAACAAAAATCATGGAAATCATATCGAAGATTAAGTAATCAATTTAGTCAAGCACCTATAGCCTTAGAACAAAAATTTCATAATTTTTCAAATAAATCCTTAAATTTTTTAAAATAACAAAATGATTTTAAAATGATAAAAAATCATACAACATACTTATACATATTAGAACAAGCATGAAAAAATTTTCAAAAGTGTCCACAAGCAATTGGCCAAGCATGAATAGCCTTGAAGTAAAATTTTTATTTTTGTAATTAAGTCCCTAAAATTTTTGTATTGACAAAATAACCTAAAAAAAATCAACACATCATAAAATCATCATAATCAAATTCAGCTTAGCTTGGAATCATCCTTCTAAGGCCTTTAAAAATTTGGGAAAATTTTTGTTAAGCCTTTAGACTTTTCAAAATTTTATTCCATGCCCTAATGAAAAATCGAAAGAATACAAAAGGTTTTAATGTTTTCTACACCCCTTTGGAGGACTAGAGAAATGCTAAAAATATTTCAAAATGATTGACATACACCTAAATGAATGGTTTTTTCTAATGAACTCAAAGCTTTTCTATTTTTCAATTTACTCCCTACGTAACAAAAAGATCATAAATTAAGACCAAACAAATCGTAAAAATCATAAAAACCACACCAAAAATCATGCAACATATTCGACCCAGATCCCATGACCTTGAAACAAAATTTTTCTATTTTTACAAATTAGTCCTTAAACTTTATAAAATTATAAAAAGACCCCTAAAATCTAAAAATGCCCAAAACATGTTTAGCAATGCATTAAACACTCCCTTAAAGGTACCTAAGGTTTTTGGCCGAGCACTTAATATTGGCGTATATCTAATAATTAGCGAATGCATCAAAATTACAAAAATTTCACTAAATCATGCTCATATTCATAAAATCAAGTTTGGAACTATCTTTTCAAAGCTTAAAAAATTTTAAAAATTATTTGGTAGTTTTGTAAATTCTAAAATCATAAAATATAATCAAAATCATGATAAAAAATAACAAAATAAATTGAACAATCTTCACCATAAAATTCAGCCAAGATAACAAAAAACAAACATACATCAATATTTTTTAGCACAACATCATGATAATAACCATAAATAAATATCTTCAAACTTAAATAGACAATAAAATAAAAAAATAGGTGTGAAAATATATTTATCAACATATTAGCATGAAAATATTCAAAAAAACAATATAAACCTTGACACATATATATAAAACAAAATCAACACCATATCAACAACAACAATATTTCATAAAAAATAAAACTATAACTAAAAAAATAAAATATAACAACAAAATATAAGAAATTGTTCATAGTCATCAAGTTTATCCTATCAACATGGATTACAATCCATGAGCTTTTAACATGATTTTGACTCATAAATAGAAAAAGAAATTATGAAATGACCAAAAATTATAAGTTTCATAGGTTTTTATACCTTTAGAAAACTTGAAAGTTGAAAAATTTATAGTTTTTTAGCTTTGCTGGAAGAATAAAACCTAATTTTAGAACAACCTTCTTCTAATTATAGGGGAAGGATTCGGCCAAGGGCGAAAACAAAAGCCCTTGGCTGAAATGTTCTAGGATTTTCCTTTTTTTTCCTTTTTATTTAATTATTTTTATTTTTTTTGGTAATTATTACTTTGATTTTGATTTGATTTAAATTAATCAATTCTTTCATTTTATGCATAGCGTCATCCGTGATATTATTAATGCCTAAAAAATTTTAGAAGATATTTGTATATGTTATGTAAAATTATAACATAAAAATTAATTAGAAAGAAAAAATTGTAAAAATTAAAAATTATGTATTTCAAATAAAATTTCATATAATGAATTCAAGATAACAACAAAATCAATTTAAGAGAATGAATTTAAGATAATAACAAAATCAATTTTAATGTTAACAAAAAAAATTAAAATTCCAAACGCGTAATATTTTCTAAGAAAAAACCTTATCAGGAAAGTTGTTATATGTAAAAATACTAAAATTGATAAAATAAATTGAATTTCAAAACAATGACTCAATATGAATTTAATAATAATATATGAAGAATTTTATAAATTATAAACTTAAAAAAATCCTATCGAAAAAAAATTTATATAGTAGAAAACTCCATATCTTAAAAATAAGAAAACAAAAACTAACTAAAACTCATAAAATGAATTGAATTTTGAAAATTTGATTTAATATGAATTTAAGAATAATATTTGTAGAATTTTAAAAATTAGAAACTAAAAAAATTCTCTCAAAAAAATTTATAGAGTAGAAAACTTTGTATCTTAAAAATAAAAAAATTCCAAAACTATGTTTAAAGTTTATAAAAATGAATTTTATCCAACGCATTAGTTAAAATATTAATTTATGAAAATGATAAAGATGAAAACTTGAAATTCAAAACAATTTTTACTAGAAAAATTTTATGAGTATAACACTTGTGGTATTGTAAAAAATTTAAATTTAAGTCCCCAAATTGACAACTTGATACCTTGTGGTAATAAATGCCAATACAAATTTTTTCTTGAATATTTTTTATTTTCAGAGTGAATAACAGCATAAATCTATATAGGCGTTGGGAAAAATATACGATGATTAATTTCCTAAACTTTATGAAAAATTCTCAAAAATTCTTAAAAATAGGAAATTCGAACATAATAACATTTGTAGAATAAATTTCAAAAATTTCACAAGTGTAAAGTTAAAAGCTAATTATTTAACTTAATATCTGTTTTTATTAAAGGTTTGTTTTCTACGACCCCTGAAATGATGATAATTTTGTCATGTGTACTTGCGAACATTTATCTAAAAAGGTCTTAAAAATGTCGAGTCCACCTTGAAAAGTCAACCCTTACTATGCAACTGTTAAATTTTTTATCTCGGATATTTTTAGATTATTAGAGAAGGGACCGGGACAAAAATAAATGTTAACACTAGGCAGTATGCTCCCCTTGCAGTATGTTGTCAGATGAAGAGCTTTTGCCAAAGTGCTTTCTTTTAGTGGGATCTCTTCGAGTTGTCGATGGCAATATTATTCACCAAGCAATTGAGTTTGTTTATTGAGATGTCTTAAGGGGCATAAGCCTAATTAAGCACTTTAGCAAAATGTTTCCATGCAACTCTAAACTAATTAATAGGTTAGCACAGATAATTTTGCTGGTTACTACTTTGATTGCTCCATTATATTGTACTCGCTATGCTTTATAAATTTGAGAAATTTAGTTACCTTTTTCTCTTTAACCTGTTTCAAACTTGTACTAGGGTGTTCTCAGCTATTGCAACTTTTCTAGGTCTTTTTTCATTATCTTGGCCATTGCACTAGTATTACTAGTCTTAGTGTTGCTTGTTACAACCACTTTCGGTTACATGGCTAACTTACGAAATATCGATAGTAGTTTACTAGCTTGCAGCAGCCTCCGAAGTCATTACTCCACCATTATACTTCTATGGAACTCACTTGTCATCCTCGTATGGAAAAAGCATTGTCATGCTAATGCTGAGTTTGGGAATGATCTCAACTTTAAGAGGAATAGCCTTTAGTTAGTTACAGTTTATGATGAAAGGGCAACTAACCCCATATGGTGGCTACGATGATGCTTTACTGGTCATGTTAATTGACTTTTTTTTTCTAGGATGGTTTTTTTGTAGAACTCCATTTGCCATTATCCATCATCCTTTGAATAATAGATAAAAAATTAAGATAATTTTGTAAAACGTATCGTTAGGTAGCATGAAATATATAGAAGTTGGTATTAGAATCTGATTTATCTTCCATATTCCCATAGTTTTTAACAATAAGTCCAACTTCAATTAAAATTACCTAAGCCCTTTCCATTGAAGTTTTAACTTCTTTTACATTTGTCTTCACCTATTCTTCTTCTTCTTTAATGGTTAAAGTGTTAACTTTGGGTTTAGAGTGGTTTGGTAGAGGGTTTACCATGATATTAAGTTAGAGGTATTATTAAACTAAATAATAGTAGCTTCAAGAAAACTTTGGACCTTCATCTTAAACCTAGATAGTTCTTTATAGAATGGCCCACTACTCTAGTATGGTATTTATAGTGGATGTTTGCATTATACCACTTATAAAAGTTACATTCATACAACATGACAAAGATAGGAGCCACTGACCAGATCTCAAGAAACTTGTCATACATGTCCTTGTATGAATAAAAAATAAGGTCATAATTAGGCCCAGGTTGATTACCTCTTTTGGCTGCTGATTGGCATTAAGCCTTGGTTGGTTTTGAATAGGATTCAGGAAGGTGGCTTGTGATGTTGTTAGAGTAGGAGCTTTGGCTATTATAAAAGAATAAGTGTTCTATGCCTAATGCCCTTGGTTCTGGCTAGGATAATTGAGTAAAGGGAGTTTCTTTTTTCTTTTTATTGACTACCACGTTTTTTTCTGTAGAAGATTCATTGCTTTCAATTTTTCTAGATTTTCCCATGATCTCAACCATTTTTCCTAAGATGACAAGATGGGTGAAATTCTTGGTTGCATTTCCCATTGATTTGTCATAGTATGAAGGGCCTATAGTATTAATAATATCATGCTAGTCTTTTTTTTAATCAATGTGGTTAGACATAAAAGGTTGTATCCCTTCGTTTGTGCATATATTCCTTAAAAGATTTATCGTCTTCTTTTTTATGTTCTAAAAAGATAATATATCCGATACCTAATTGGCCATATGTTATTGCTGTAGAAATACATTAGCTAGATTCGTCTAGAATTGGATTTAGGTTCAGTTTAAATCCTTATATCATTTCACCATTATCCATAATCCCTTGTGTAATTGCTAAAAACTTGGGACAACTTTACAAAATATATCCTTGGGTAGCATGAAATTTATAGAAGTTGGTCTTGCTATCTAATTTATCTTCCATATTCTAATAGTTTAACAATAAGTCCAGCTTCAGCTAGAATTGCCTAAACCCCTTCCATTGAAGTTTTAACTTCTTCACATTTATCTTCACTTCTTGCTCTTCTTCAATGGTTAGAGTGTTAACTTTGGGTTTAGGGTGGTTCATTAGAGGGTTTGTTGAGACAATAAGTTATAGGGCATTAGTAAATTAAAAAACAGCAACCTTAAGAAGACTTTGGACCTTTTTCTTGAAACTTAGATAATTCGTTATATAGCCTGCAACTCTGGTATGGTATTCACAATAGATATTTGCATCATAGCACTTACAAAAATAACATTCATATGGCGTGACAAAGATAGGACCTACTAACTAGGTCTTGAGAAACTTGGCATACATGTCCTTGTAAGAACAAAAAAGAGGGTCATATTGGACCTAGGTTGATTAGCTCTTAAGGTTGCTGGTTGGCATTAAGCCTCAGTTGGTTCTGAGTAGGATTTGGAAAGGCGGTTTATGATGCTATTAGAGTGAGAACTCTAGCTGCAATAAAAGAATAAATATTATATGCCGGATGCCTTTGGTCATAGAACTAAAGATGGGGTCTTTGATGGTATGGTTCGTTGGCATAATTAACTAATAGGATTTTCCTCCTTTTATCCACTACCATCTTCTTCTCAGTAAAAGATACACCACTCTTAATCTTTCTAGATTCTATCATTATCTTAACCATTTTACCTAAGATGACAAGGTGGGTGAAATTCTTAGTTACGTTCCCAACCAATTTGTCATAGTATAGAAGGAGCATAGTGTTAATAATATCATGGTGGTCTTTTTCTTAATCAAGGTGGTTGGACCGAAAAGGCTTTATCCCTCCATCTCTACATATATTCCTTAAAAGATTTATGGTCTTCTTTTCTATGTTCTAAAAAGATAATCTATCAGGAACCTAATCAACCATATGTTTGTAAGGCTATAAGAATGCATTAACTAGATCTGTCTAACATTGGATTGAGGTTCAATTCAAATCATTATACCATCTAAGCATAACCTTCATAAGCTTTTTTGGAAGTAATGGATGAGGAGCTTGTCGTTACTTGCATGCCTAAACATTTCTAGATAAACATCTTGATATGAGCTTAGGTGATATAGTACCCCTATACTTTTCAAATTCAGCCATCTTAAACTTGGGGCAAGATAACCAAGTCAGCAACTATGCTAAGTTTATCAATGTTAATGCCATTGTAAAGTTAGACCCCCTTTTATGGCTTTGAGACTTTGTTCAAGAAGCCATAATCTCCCTTTTTTGGCCTCAACTTTGGCATGTGTCTTTGCTTTCAACTTAAGTTTTTCTTCCTTGTCGAGGTCTACGATTGCTGGGTCTTTTTGTGCAATGTTGGTCTTACATCTACCCCTTGTGAGAAGGTGTCACGGCTGAAATGGTGCTAGTGCTAGTTTGTTTATAGGCACATTTTAGGTATTCATTGGTTGAGTGTTTTGTGCGATCACTGTATTGATGTTCTAAGGGTTTATCGGTTGTGTGTTTTGTCGCAACGTGGCCCTAGATGTGAATCTTGACCAAGCCCAACTTAAATGGCCTTAACTTCTATATTTGTTGACATGTCATTATTTTATATTCTCTTATTTCTATAGACCATATCATTATTGATATGTTTCTTATTTCTAGGGACTAGGTGGTTGAGGTGAATTGTTCACTTGACTTAATCCTAAATAGTCATTACAAAATGACTGTTTATTTGGAGTTGCCACCAATCTATTTGGGCTAGGTGAGATTCGTCACCTATCGAGTACATATTTTGAGGGTCATAAAACCCCAAATACTAACTCCAAGGTCCGTGATCATACCAGAGATCATATAAAAAGGTTCAAGAGTTTATTACAATCACAAGTAAGGTTCGACCTTTCATGATGCCAAAAAATTAGTACCTTATTAATTATGTGTTAACTTGAATTTTAATTTTTATTTGATTTCAACATATGGCATTTAATTATAAATTCCCCAAAATAATATTTTATGAAGCAAATTTATTAGTTCGTGCTGAAAGAAATCGTTTTTTTTTAATTTGAAGATCAAAATCTCTTATACACTCCACCAGAAGACCAATGGAACACAAAAGCTTTTTTACATTCTCTTTTGTACCCCAATAGAAAACTAAAAGAACAAAATAGATTTTAAAATTCAAAATATCATTCGCATCCTACTAGAGGGCTAGAGAAATATGAAAGGTTTCATTGTTCTAAAATTTACAAAAAATTCTAATCTCCACTTTGAAAAGGGTTTCTTCTTATTAAAATAATCTGTAGAACCTTTCTCATATTTTGGGAGAAACTATATTTATTATTTTAATTTAGAGATTTGCCTTAATTTTCTAAAAAAAAAAATTATATTTTATGAAAAACATTAATAGAACATCCTAGACTCAATAGCTATCTAAAATAGCAAACCTATTCCTAATGTGTACCTTTGAAATGAAAATATCCTAGTAATAATATAAGACTTTGTTCTAATAAAAAATTACCAAAATACTTTTAGGTTATACCTTCGATGTGAAAGTATCATGGTAACTCTAAAAGAGACAAAAATGATTAAGGAAGGTTGAACCTTTCCTAAATGCACATCTTTGGCATAAAGCATCCCGATGACTACATAAGACTCGATTTTAAAATTTTACCAAAATGCCGTTAGGTATACCTTTTGCATAAAAGTATCCTGATAACCTTAAAGGACACGAAAATGATTATGGAAGGTTGAACCTATCATAAATGCACATCTTTCACATAAAAGCATCCCGACGACTACCTAGGACTTAGTTCTAATGAAATTACCAAAGTACCCTTTAGGTATCTTTTGACGTGAAAGTATCCCGATAACCTTAAAAGATACAAAATGATCATGGAAGGTTAAACTTATCCTAAATGCACATCTTTGGCATAAAAGCATCCCAATGACTACCCAAAACTCGATTATAGAAAAAATTACTAAAATACCACTAAGTTATACCTCTAACATGAAAGTATCTTAGTAACCCTAAAAGACATGAAAATGATCACGGAAGGTTGAACTTATCCAAAATGCATATCTTTGGTATAAAAGCATCTCGATGACTACCTGGAACTCGGTTATAGCAAAAATCACCAAAATTCCCCTGGGATATACCTTTAACGTGAAAGTATCTTGATAACCCTAAAAGACATGAAAAGATAAGTAATACTGATTTTTATTCTAAATGAGTAATTTAGGTGAAAAAATGATCTAAAGTACAAAAATGGCTAATGGCTCCCTAAATTTCTCAAAATTAAATATTAGTCTTAAATTGACTAAAAATGCTAAAGATTTTTTTTCCAAAATACCCTAAATGGGTAATTTAGATTTTAAGGTAACAGAGAATGCAAAAATGCCATTAAACCCCCTAAATTTTCAAAAAATTTGCATTTTGTATCCTAATGGAGAACCGAAAGAATATGAAAGATTTGAATATTTTAGCCCCCTATCGAAAAACCAATGGAATGCTAAAAAATTTTAAAATAATCTAAGTGGATGATTTCATGCTAAAGATAACCATGTTGTCCTAAAAATGCTAGATTTCCCTAAGGGCCCTTAAACTTTTTCAATTTTTCACTTAGGTACCTAAATAAAAAAGCAACCTAAATCATTACAAAATATAATTAATTAGGTAAAAATCAGTATGTAAATCATGAAGAACATCCATATGAAGGTTTAGTCAAACACCTTTAACAATAAAACAAAATTTTTTATTTTTTACAAATTAGTCCCTAAACTTTACAAAATTGAAAAATGACCCGTAAAGTGTGAAAAATACCTAAAACATGATTTAAATTAAACAAAATCAGTTTCCAAGTTACCCATGAAGCTTTCAGCCAAACCCAAAAATAGCCTAAAAAGTTTGCATATTTTTGCAAACTAGTCCCTATATTCACTAATGTTATAAAAAAACATAAAAACAAAACAAAACATGGAATTATTACAAATATGCACAAAATCATCATCAAAAGAACCTATCAAATTTGGTCAAGCCAAAAATATCAAACATAAGCATGCTTTGACATAAAAAATCATAAACATAAATGAATATTATTAAACCAAAATAAAAATAAAACAAAATAAGAATGAATATATAAATATCCTTAATCATATATTAACTTGAAAATAAAAAGAAAAAAACTACATATACATCAACACACATGGACAATAAATTAAGATCTTAACAACCACAACAACATATTTTGCAAGCAAAAATCAAGAAATAACTAAAAAAAAGAAAAACAATATCAAATATAAAAAATATAAAATATCACCATGTTTAACCTTTCAACATGGATGAAAATCCACGGGCCTTAACATGGTTTTGAATCATAAATGAGATGGAAAATGAAGAAAAACAAAAAAAGAATGGAGCTTTTTTTTTGTTTTATTTTTTTCTTATTTTTGGCTTATTGGCATGAAAAGATGAGTTGCATTAATTTTGATTTGCAATTAGTTGCCATTCAAAAATATATTGTCTTAATTACATTGATAATATCGCTAATGGATAAGAAACCAATGAAATTGGCTAGGGGAAAATTGGAAATTAACAATACTAGTTTCCATAAAACTAGTAGAAAATAACTAATAACTAAAATAAAATAATAATAATAATAATAATAATAATAATAATAATAATATAGAAAATTAATAGTTGATAATTATAACTAAAGTTTTAAAAGGAAATAATGAAAAAAAACTTATTGGAAGTTCAAAACTCGTAAAATTATACGAGAACAAACCTTATCAAGAAAAATTATCATATATGAAAAAATGTAAAACTCATAAAATAAATTGAATTTTTACAAACTGATTTAATAGGGATTAAAAT
Organism: Adansonia gregorii; assembly: GCA_038382025.1. NCBI lineage: Eukaryota > Viridiplantae > Streptophyta > Magnoliopsida > Malvales > Malvaceae > Adansonia > Adansonia gregorii. The sequence continues at coordinate 24,589 of JBBYHO010086851.1, read as the reverse complement.
AATATCTAAAGAATTTTTTAAAATTGTGAACTCTAAAAAATCCTACTGAAAAATTTACAGAGTAGAAACTTCGTATTTTGGTACATGAAATATTTTAAAACTCATAAAATAAATTAAAATTTTCAAAACTGATTTAATATAATTTAAACAATAATATTTGAAGAATTTTAAAAGTTATAAACCAAGAAAAATCTTCCCAACAAATTTATAGAGTAGAAAACTTGTATTTTAGAAACAAGAAAAATCTTAAAAGTTATAACAAATAAAAGATTTTTGCAAAATTGATTTAATGGTGATCAAATGTGAACATTTAAAAAATTGTAAAATTCAAAACCCGAGAAAATTTCACCAAAGCTTTTACAAGTAAAAAAAAGTTTACATTTTAAAACTGAGAAAGTTTCAAAGAATTCTTTAAAATTTATATAAAAAGAATTAAATAAAACTATTATCCAAAATACTAATTTACAAAATGGTAAAGATGAAAATCCAGAATTTGAGATAATTTTATTAAAAAAATTTTACGAGCATGATACTTATAGTATTGTGAAAAGTTCAAAATTAATTACTAAAATGGGCAACTTGACATCTTATTGTATTAGTGCCAAAATAGATTTTTCCTTGAATATTTCTAATTTTTTGAAATGCAAAGGTATGGCTAAGAATATACTAAAGTCAATTTCCCAAATTTAATGAAAAAATCTTAAAGAAATTCTTCAAAATGAAAATTTTGATCGAGATATCATCTGCAGGGATAGATTTTCAAATTTTGAAAAAAATATTAAAAAATAGTTTTCTCTTAAATATTCATTCTGTATATCCGAAATTGGAAATCAAAATATGTCTTTTTTTATCATGTGAACTTACGACCATTTAAACATGGCTAAAAAGGTCTTGAAAATGTCTTGTTCATCTAAAAAAATCACTCATAATGAGGGTGGACATTAAGTTCTCAATTTCGGATATTTAGGATGAGCAAAGAGACTCGGATGAAATTTAGACAGCTGCCCTTCTTTGACCATTGCTGGGAATCAAGAACAGGGCAAAAACTAAATAGACGTAATTTCGTTCGAGTTGGCAAGCTTTGAAAAATAATCTAGACTAATAATAAACATAAAACTAATTTGCCAAATATAAGACCTTAAATTAAAATGATAATTAAGGTAAAGCTTATATCAAAAAGGGTTGACCAGATAAAACCATATTGGCAATGAAAATAAAAGTTAATCAGGACCTTATGATTCTATAAATGAAGGGGGTTGACTAGGATAAAACCAATAAGAAAATGAATGAAAAGGTTAATTGTGATGAAACCTACAAGCCAACAAATAAAAGAGGTTGCCCGAGATAAAACCAACACGTCAATGAATGAAAAGGTCGATCCAGATGAAACCTGCAAACCAATAAATAAAAGGTTTAACCAGGATGAAGCCAACAAGTTAATGTAGGTAAGTGTTAATCGAGACAAAGCCAACACATTAGTGAATGAAAAGGTTAATTGGGATAAAACCCATAAACTAATAAATAAAAGGTTGACAGGGCCAAAACTAATAAGTCAGCAAGTGAAAAGGGTTAATCGAGATAAAATCGACAAGTTAACAAATAAAGAGAGCTAACTAGGTTAAAACTAATAAGTCAATAAATGAAAGGGGCTGACCGAGATGAAACTAACAAGTCAACAAATGAAGAGTGTTGAACGGGCTAAAGCTAATAAGTTAATAAAGGTAAAGGTTGACCAAGATGAAACCTACAAATCAACAAATGAAAAAAGTTGATCAAGATAAAACCAATAAGTCAACATCGGTAAGGGTTGACTGGGATGAAACCTATAAGTTAATAAATAAAGAGAGTTGATTAGGACAAAACCAACAAGTCAACATAAGTAAGGGTTGACCAGGACAAAACCTACAAGTTAACAAATAAAGAGTGTTCACCAGGACAAAACCAACAAGTCAACATAGGTAAGGGTTGATCGGGATGAAACCTACAAGTCAACAAACAAAGAAAGTTAACCAAGATAAAACTAATAAGTCAAAATACGTAAAGGTTGACCAAGATGAAACCTACAAGTCAACAAATAAAATGTGTTGATTGAGATAAAATTGATAAGTCAACCAATAAAAGGGGTTGATCGGGATAAAATCGACAAATTAACAATTAAGAGGCTTAGGATAACGTTTATGCTTTGTCAATTTGAAAAAAAAATAAGGGAATTACCATTTAATTTTAATGGAATAAGCATTATCATCATTCTCTATTCACGTCACATTTAACTTTTCCTATAAGTTATTAAATGCGAATCCATGCATAATGCATAAACTATTCCCGAAATGCCTTTCTGTTTTGAATGTGTGATTTTTCTTGAAGTTGAAGGCATTTTCAAAAAATGTTGCAAATATTTATGTTTTTTTAGGCAAGCGAGTCAGCCTAAACCTCAATTTGAAGGTATCCATAGGACATAGTGTAGGTAAAATGAACCTACTTTGATACTCAAAGTTAAAGGCATTTTCAGAAAATGTCATGAAGATGCTTTTCATTGAGCAAAGGAAACAAAGCTAATGATGCTTGCATCTAGAGCATTATGTGATTGAACGGGGCGAATAAGGCTGACGATGCTTACATTTGAAGCTTCTTGTAAAGAATTTATTTTCCTCTTATCGAAACTATCCTTTAATCATGACTTCTAAATTTTTTTTCTTTGATGATATTGAACCATGTTATCAATTGATTTTAACCCTTCCAAGAATACCTAAAGAATTGAAATGTAACTAAAGTTGCTATAATGTTTAAACCCAATCCAAACTAATGCAAAAAAAACTCTTTTTGTTATTTATTTCTAAAATTTCAACCATCATTTATCAAAAATATGTGCATACGACAGAGGTATGACAAAGGTAAAATTGCAAAGGTATAAATGAGAATGACAAATGTATGAACAAAAGAGTGACAAAGGTATAAATAATGACTTCTAGTTATATTCCAAGAGAGGAAGGAAATACAGTATTAGTTTTTTTTTTCTTTAATAAGAATGTATTCAACGTATAGGACAAAATTAGGTCTTATTCAGATAGTTGGAATCTCTCATTCAATTTTTCAAAACTGTTTCTTGGATAGAACACTACTCTTACCTGGATCAATCTTGTTAATAATGCTTTTAATTGCACATTGCCTCTTTTTTTTTTTTTAGTTTTTAGCTTTTAACAAATTTCATTTCACATATCCTTTTACCCTTAAGCTACTTTTTTTGGGGTTTCAACTTTAAGCTTCCCCTTTTAACATCTTTATTTCTTCTTTTTTTGTTCTTTTTTTTTTTGAATTACCTTTTAAGCATAATACTTCTTTACATTATCAACATTAACGAGATTAGATAAAGTGTGTCCATCCATTTCTGCCAAAATTAATGCCCCATTAGAAAATGTCTTTTAAACCATATAGAGAACTTCCCAATTTGGAGCTTATTTGTTGCGTGAATCTTTTTTGCTTAGAAGGATCTTTAATACTAACTCCTCTTAGTGAAATTACCTCAAGCGAAGTTTCTTATCGTAGGCTTCATTATTCTCTTTTGATATAGTCACCTATGCTGGATTACTTATAACCTCTTTTCTTCAATAAAGTTTAACTGTTCATAGTGTTCTTGCACCCATTTAGCTTCCTCCAGTTTGATCTCTATCAATACCTGAAGCGAAAGGATTTTAACTTCAATTTGAAAAATAACTTCTATCCCATATACCAACAAGTAAGGTGTTAACCTAGTAAAGGTCTGAACTAAAGTTCGATAAGCTAAAAGTGTAAAAGGGAGTTTTCATGCCAATCTCTATGAGTCTCCACCATATTTTCTAGAATCTTTTTAATATTTTTATTGGCTACTTCCACTGCTCCATTCATCATCAGATAATATGTTACTAAATTATGGTGAGAGATCTTGAATTGGGTACAGACCTTCACCATCAATTTATTATTCAAGTTGAAAGCATTATCAGTTATGATTTTCTCGGCTATTCCAAAATAATAAATAATATTTATCCTCAATAATGTGATCACTGTTGACCTCATCACATTTGCATAAGAAGTAGCTTCAACCTAGTTGGTGAAATATTTTGTAGCCACTAAAATAAAACGATGATGATCTGAAGCTATAGGGGTAATTGGCCTAAAAAATCTATGACCCACATAAAGAAGGGCCAAAAAGTAGTTATGACATGTAGCGATAAAGTCAGAGCATAAATCTTATGTACATAGATTTAACATTTATGGTATCTTCAAGCATACTTAATACAGTCTCATTCCATAATCATCAAGAAGTAGCCTAATCTCATAATTTATCTTACCAGTTTATGCCAATTGGCGTGAATTCCATAAATTCCTTCATGCACTTCTTCCTAGATTTTGTATGCTTTAAAAGCATCCATGTATCTTAATAATTTTTTATCATAGTGTTTCTTGTAAAGGATCTCACCGTCTGGAAAGAAGCTCATCGTTAACCTTCTCAAGGTTTTCTTGTCATTTTCAAAGGCATTATCCAGATATTCTTGTTTCTTGAGATACCTTTTCATATCGTAATACCATGGACGGCCATCTGATTTAGCTTCAACATTATGATAATATGAAAGAGATTCATACAAGCTTATCTGAATCGAGATTACTCTTTTCTTTTCATTTACCTTAAACATTGATGCAAGAGTGGCAAGAACATCCACCATTTGATTTTTATCTTAAGGCAGATGAATAAAATCTACTTCTTAAACTTATGTAATAATTCAAGAATCCACTTCTTATATTGGGCCAACCATAAATCGTGAGTTTCCCACTCTCTACGTAGTTGATAAATCACTAAGGCCGAATCTTCATAAATTTTCAATACTCGAACATTTTTCTCAATGGGTGCATCAAGTCCTATGACACATCTTCATATTTTACCACGTTATTTTTGTAATCAAAATCTAACTTGGTGGTAAAAGAATAATAATCTTCTTGAGGGGATATGAGAATTGCTCTAATCCCATGTCTTAAAGTATTTGAGGCCCTATCAAAATACACTTTCCATTCTAGTTTCTTAGTGTGATCCTTTTCCTTTTCAACAGAGACATTCATCAAATTTTCATTAGGAAAATAAAAATCTAATGACTGATAATCATCCAAGGCATGACTTGCTAAGAATTCGACAATAGCGAATCTTTTAAATAAATACTTTTTGGCTCACATAAACTATATCATAGTCTAATAATAAAATTTTCCATCTTACTATTCTTCTAGACAATACTGGAGCTTTAAAAAGATACTTAATCGGATCTATCTTTGTAATTAACTAAGTAGTATGATATAGCATATATTACTTGAGCCTTTTTGTTGTCTAAACTAGGGCACAACATATTTTCTCTATTTGGGAATAATTTACCTCATATTCTAAACACTTTTTGCTGAAGTAATAAAATACCCTTTCTTACTTTTCAATCTAGTCATGATGCCTCGGCACATATCCCATTTACTGCTCAAACATAGAAAGGTGTAGTATAAGGGGGTACCCTAGGATTGGTGGTATAAGAATTGAAGGATTTGCCAAATATTGTTTGACTTTTTTAAATGCCATTTGGCAATTTTCATCCCTTCTTAGGGCATGTATTTTTGAAGCTGAAAGATTGGACCATATTTTCCATGAGTTTGGAGATGAAGTGGGCAATGTAATTCAATCTTTTGAGGAAACTTCTTGCTTCTTTTGGCATACATAGAGGTAGCAATTCCTGAATGGCTTTGATCTTATCAGGATCAACCTCAATGCCTTTTTCACTTATGATAAACCCAATAGTTTGCCTGATCTTATCCTAAAAGTACATTTTGTCGAGTTCAACTTTAGTTAATCTTCTTAAGTCTTTCAAACAATTTTCATAGATCCGTGTAATGTTTTTCTTTCGAGGGAGACTTGGTAATCATGTCATCAACATATACTTTAATTTCTTTAAGCATTATATCTTGAAAAACAGTGACCACTACCCTTTGATAAGTCACCCTTGGATTTTTTAGCCCAAATGGCATCACTTTATAATAAAAGGTGCCCCAAACGATGATAAAAGTTGTCTTTTCCATGTCTTCGGGTGCCATTTTAATATGGTTATAACCCAAAAATTCATCCATAAAAAAAAGGTGATTCTTTACAGTATTATCAACTAATGTGTCAATATAAGGGAGAGAAAAATTATCCTTTGGGCTTGCTCGATTCAAATGTCGGTAGTCCATGCACATCTAACTCTCTCATTTTTCTTAGGGAATCGGACAATGTTAGCAACCCATTTCGAATACTTTGCCACTTCAAGAAATCCAACATCAAATTATTTTTTCACCTTTTCATTAATTTTCAACAACATTGTAGGCTTCATCCTCTTTAATTTCTGTTAAACTGGCTTACATTCTAGTTTTAAATATAGCTTATGAAACACTATTTTTGAGTCTAAGCCTGGCATGTCATGATATGACCATGCAAAAAAATCATGGAATTCATGAAGCAAATTTAACAATTCTATTTTATGGCAGATGTGATAACAGTTCCAATTCTAACTTTTTTTCTATCATTCTCATTCCTTAAGTTTATAAACTCTATAGGCTCTTCATGAAGCATTATTCGCCCATCCTCTTACTTAATTAATTTTAACAAATTAGGTGACGAAGTGCAATCATTGAAATCTTCTTCGAGATCATCCCCGTTTGAATAAATGAACTATTCAAAATCAACTTTTAAATCCTGAAAGAGGCCATCCTCTTCTTTTTGTTCAGGAGATTTTTAACAGTAAACAAAGCAAAAATAGGCAAACAAGAAAATATGGGATGATTCATGTGTGAGTATGAAAGGAAAAAAATATATAGATATGAAAG
>JBBYHO010086851.1:0-17628 GCA_038382025.1 Adansonia gregorii | reverse complement strand
GCACAAAAGGTTTATGCATTTCATTTTTAAAGATGATAATATGACATTTTAGTTCCTTTACAAAAAGATTATCTTATAGTTTAGGCAAAACAAACGAGATGAGTTCTTGAAATTACTTTGGATAAAGCTTAGACACTATAGTTCTCTCAGTAATAGTCTAATTTGTCTAGACATATCCAGAAAGCCAAAGACGAATTTCATGGTCATTCCTTAACTCTTTATTATCTAACTCAAGTGCATTCACTAGCAAATTATTAGAACTTGGAATAATCACTATCTTATCATCGCTTGCTTCTTTTCCTTGAGTAATTGGATTGATGACTCCGCAATAGCAAAAGGTTTTCTTCAGAAAAAGATAGAGAACTAAAGCTTTATTCAAGTTTTTTTTCTTCAGCTCTTCTTTCAATTTTTTTTAGTTTTTTTCAGGGTTATAGCCTAATTTGTATCTATTTTTGGTTTCTTTCAAGGTTATAGCCCAATCCGTATCTATCTCTTTTGCTAACTATTCAGATAGATTGATTTATCCCATGTAGGCATTTACCAAGCCCTTTTCCTACTCGGGCATCTTTTCCCACAGTGAGCTTCAAATCTATACAAGTGCTAAGGTTTCAGAAGTAGAGATCCTTGGCAATGAAAGCAGCATTGACAACCTCAAATGCTCTAAATGAGCATTCTTCTACATTAACATTTGTTTCGACATAGAGTGCATCAGTTAAAGTCATGGTGATTATATCTTCCTTTTCATATACACTCACCAACTTATCATTAACTATAAACTTGTCTTTTTGATGAAGAGAAGATGGTACAGCACTGACAGAGTGTATCTAGGATCGTCCCAAGAGATAATTGTATGTAGGAGTAATATCTAATGCATGAAATACCATTATAAAGGGACAAGGGTTGATAATTAAAAGAACTAAAATAATTCATTTGATCTCTCTTTTAATGCCATCAAAAGCTTTCATCACTGTTTAACTGTGCCTAAGCTGACTATAATTTACTGGCAATTGAGAGAAAGTAATCCGTGGCATGACATTCAATGCTGAACCATTGTTAATAAGCATTTTAGGAATTATATTCCTATTGCAATTAGTTGCTATGTTAAGAGCTTTAGTGGAAGTAGTCCTACTTGGTGGGATCTCATCATCACTAAAACAAATAAAATTTTTAGCAATGATATTATTCACTAGATAATCCAACTTGTTGATTAAAATGTCTTGTGAGACAAACCTCATTAGGCACTTTTAATAAAGCATTTATATCAGTCTCAGAACTAAGCAATAATGCCAACATGGAAAATTTTGTTAGCTGCTATTTTAACTGATCCACGATGCTATACTTACCGTGCTTTATGAATTTCAAAAATTTAATAGCATCTTTTTCTTTAATAGGTACCTGAATCTCCACAAGACTGTCTTTAATAGCTATTACCTTTTCAAATGTTTGCCCATTTGTTTTTGATCTAGCAATAGTTTCACTATTTTCTAGGTTATAGATACATCCATTTTGAGTTACATGACTGACCCTAGTAACATCAACCATCACTAGTTGACTTGTCAAGGCTTCTGGAATTACTACTCCAGCTTCATATCTCTAAGGCACTTGTTTGCTGTCCTTATATGGAAAAGGTGTAAGAGTTTGAATGATAAGCTTTAGGGTGGTTTCATTCTTAAGAGGGATGGTTTTTGGTTTATTACAATAACTGATCAAAAGATGACTAACCCTATATAGCAGTTGTGATAACCCTTTATTAGTCATATTGACTAATTTTTTTTGTATGCAGCGATCTTTATATAAAATTCAACCTCATGATTATCCATCATTTTTTGAATTAGAGCCAAAATCCTAAATAGTTCTATAAACTATGCCCAAAAACAACATGAAACTTATAAAAGTTTAGGCTAGAGTTTAATTGGCAATTTTCATATTCATGATTCTGACTAAGGATTTTGCCTTACAATCAAAATACCTTAAACTTTTTCCATTGGGGTTTTGACCTTTAAAACATCCATTTTGACACAATGCTTTTTTTTCGACAATTAGGGCATTAATCCCTAGCTCGAGATGGTTGGCCAAAGGGTTTGCTACTATATTAAGTTTTAGGGTTGTATCAAATTTAAAAATTACTTTTTCAAAAAGGCAATAAACCTTGTTTTAAAAGTGGTATAGTCTTTAATTGGATGACATACTACTGCATGATATTCACAATAGGCATTTGGGTTGAACCAACTAGGCAAATTACCTTTATATGGTTTTGTAAAGGATGAAGCCATCAATTAAGCCTTCAAAAGTTTATTAATAATTTTTTTGTTAGAATAAGGGAAAGAACCATGACAAGGTCTAGGTTGGTTGTTTCTTTGGGCTGGTTGATTTGGATTGGTTTGTGTTTGGTTTTAAAGATAAGTCAAGGTGGTGGTTTGAGGCATTAATGAGGTAAAAGTTTGGGGTTCTAGGATTGTTAACTTCGGTTTTATTAAAAAAGATGGGACTTTTGATGGAATGGTTAGCTAACATAATTGGTAGATGAAGTTTCTTCTCTCTTTTCGGCAGGTCCAATCTTCTTTGAAGTGGAAGATTCTCATGTTGTGATCATTCCTGCCTTTATAGCAGCTTTAATCATTTTTCTAGAAATGACAAGATTGAAGAAATTCGTGGTTGCATTTCCCACTAAATTATCATAGTAGAAAGGACATAAAATGTTTACAAATAACATGGTCATTTCTTTCTTAGTTAAAAAAGGCTGACTTAAAAAGCCATGTCTCTCTACCTTTAGGCATATTCTTTAAAAAAACTCTGTAGACTTTTTTTCCATATTTTGAGGGTAAATCTATCAGGAACCCATTCGACCATATGCTTGTATTATTGCAAAAATGCATTGGCTAGATCCAACTAGCATTGGATTTAATTATGAGTCAAACTGTTATACCAATGTAATGCTGACCTAATTAAACTTTCCTAGAAATAGTGAATAGGAAGTTTGTCATCGGGTGAATAACCTACCATTTTTTGAATAAACATCTTGATGTGAGCTTGCGGGGAAGTGGTGCCCTTATATTTCTCAAACTCAGGCATTTTAAATTTTGGTGGCAAGACTAAATTAAGAACTAAACTAAGATCTTTAACATCCACGCTAGTATAGAGCTTATCTTTCTCTATGGCTTTAAGTCTCATTTCCAAAAGCTGTAGGTTTTCTTTCTTAATTTTTGCTTCAGTTTTGCCTTTTTATGTTTGTCTTTCTTTTTCTTCTGCAACAGGAGTTGTAGACTTTTACCATGCAAGGGTAGCTCTCATATCTACTCTTTGAGAGAGTGTGTCAGGGTTAATAATAATATCTGGAGGCAGTATAGCTCCAAAGATATTTGGTTGCATATTTGGCACCTTTGGAGTTTGAGTTTCTTTAATATTAGTTATTTGTGTCTTAGGCTACACCCCTGGATGTCCCAATAGAAATAGCAGTGATACCTTCAGGCTGATGCATTAACTCTCTTGCCATGAGTAACTCCATCAATCTTGTCATTTGAGCTTGCATTTCCTCCTACCTTCTGATCATAATCTCCTGGGACTGATGTTGGCTTTCTTTGAGCCTTTCTAGTCTTGCTAACTAGTCCTCAGCCATTTTCTTTGCTATAGATCTAGTGTAATAGTGGTGAGTGAATTATTGTTCACTAAATCTCTCTTGATTTGTAATGTTTAAGACCCTAACAAATATTTCAAAATTTATTAAATTAGTAATGTATGCATATGTATATGATATATGTATGATGTGAATGTATAAATGCACTTGCAGGAACACTTGCTTTAACTAAAGATTTTGAACTTAGAAATTTTCCATTAACTTTATGACAAATTACATGTTTACATTGTTGATCATGTAGGGATTACATATAACAAAATTGCTAACTAGATCATATTGTCTTTAAGCCTTATCCAAAACTGAAGTGTGACATGCCCTTATTGTTCTACAGGATTAATTTATATCTATACGTCTCTAATCCTTTCCATAATTTTTCTTGCTTGGATAATAGCTGAGTGGACCTATTCTGTAAGATGATCTATACACATTTATCGACCAAAAGAGTTAGCTGCCCATCGTCTACCATTATTTTTGGTCTAACATAGTCTATTAGCCTAATTTGCATTTAAATTATGGTAGGCTTGCTCCTAGATATAAATATTATCTCCCCTGCAGTGTAGTTCAAGACCTATCTCTATAATAGTTGTAGGGAGACTTTGTCTTTCCGCCAACAATTGAGATACCCTTACATGCTCTCAATCTAAGGCGGCTTGGAGTCGTTTATTCTTTTCAGTAGACCTTCTTAACTGGATATAGGTATCATCATGCTTTTTTTTTTTCAAAAATAGCTTGTTTGGCTTCCCCTTCCAAAGCTTTAGTCTTTAATACTTTGAACTCTTCATTAAGCCTGTGCATTTCTTCCTTCATCTCTTTAATAGTGCTATTGGAACTTCTAGATATCCTAGCAAGTTTCATTTTTTTGTTTTGTTCAACCTAGTCATTCTTCATTAGAATATACTTTTCTTCCATTTTTTAAACTTTTTTTTTCATTCTGCTTCTATCTTCATTCGTCAATAGTCAACTTCTTCTTGGAGTTGATGATTCTTGTCACTTATTCTTTTTTGCTCTCTAGTAGCTTCCTCCTTAATCAAATTGATCTTGGATGGCATGATTGGTTTTGGCTAAATAGATACCTAAGGAATGGTCTTATCTAAGCCAGGAATGATTATGTCACAATGTCAAACTCTCCTCTGAGAATCATACCTTGGAGTGGTTTTATTCGTGTATGCACTTAATCCCTACTCATACCTTTTTCTCCATTGTAAAATGGTTATTTGAAGGGACTTTCCTTTACCCTAATATTCTAAGTCAACACCAGCCAAATTTGAAGTCATGGGGATGAATTGCTACGATGCATATTATTTTTGGACCAATAATGGTGCATAACCGGTACCCTATATGCCAAGTAAAGTCACATATAGAAAATTACCACACTGATACACAAAGCATTTTGGTGAAAACCATGGCGCCCTCTAGGTTATATTAGAAAAAGCCAAGTTCTTGAGTGTTTCAAACTATTGTTTCTTGGTTCTAGACTTGGGCCATTCTTTTTTGATGAATTCTTAAAGAGGAACAAAATGTGGAAAGTAAGGTTTAACTTTATCTGCTCCTTCACCCCAAAAATTACTTCGAGCCCAGATATATAATAATAGATTACTTCCAAAGAATCTCCATTGACCCTTTTTTTGGCATGTATTGAGTGCTCGAATCATTTCAGCTAGAATTACTAGAGCCAGTTGCATGTTTCTTTCCAATCAGTCAAATAAATCCACTATTGTTGCCTTAACATCTCCTAACACTCTTAGGAATAAAACCATCTCATAGATCGCAAGAGCAAATGCATCCAAACCCTTCTGAGTGTTAGATTGCTCTTGGATATATTTCCATAGATACTGCCATGAAATAACACTAGTGTTCCCTTTTTTCTCTATGTAATGGTGGTCAGCTTTGAAATCACAATCCAAAACTTAATCTTTTATGGAAACTGGTCGGATTACGCTCTTTGCAATATATAGTCTCATCTCTAGTGGCCCAAGCCTGAGAAAAGCTGATATCTCTTCCATAGTTGGAGTTATGTCATGTTGATTAAATGAAAAACATCGAAATGATGGATCCCAAAACTCAATCATAGCCCTAACTAACTGTTCGTCTATGTGTATTTTAAGCAATAGAGTAATATGCCCATACCTTTTTGTAAACTAGGTTTGCTTTACACTTCCCCACTAATCCCATATTTTGGCCAACTCTTTCAAACTATTTTGGAGAAGGTCTAAATGTGTAATCTTTGGTAGCTTTGACACAAAACCTCTCAGTACATAATCTCCATCCCTTTTCTAGTTGAATTCATACTCAGAACAGACCTTCTTAAATTCCTTGGAAATAAGCACTACCTGTACTAGCTCTGCCATAAAGTTAAATGAAAATCGATCCAAGTTAGGATTCTTTTTAAAGCAAGTGTTCCTATATGCATATGAGGAGAGAAAAATGCATTAAAAAAAATGAGTTAGTATCCTCAAGAAATATTCAAATAAATTTCAAAACAATGAAAATCACAAATTATTCAAATAAGTTGTAAGTAAATTTCTAAACAACAAAAAACAAAAATTATTTAAACAAGATATTAAAATTATCCAAATAAATAAAAATATTAAAATAAAGGGAAAGAGATAACTTTGTCCCTTTATGTGTACGTAATTTTGGTGACACTTAAAATTAGCAAGGTTTTGACCGGGAGGTTAGGATGGTTCATTATATGTGGTTTATGATAGACCTCTAATTAGGTTCTAGAATTTCTCAAGCCATGAAAGGACCAATAAGGTACCTTGTCCTTATCCATCACGAATTTATGTTGAAATAGGTATAATTTGAATGGGTGTGTCTTCCATGTCCGTAACGAAGCTAACACCTTGGGCAAACGTAGTAACCTACACTCGATCGGCTTTTCGCTAGCCCAGACAGAAGCTAACACCTCATAAGGCGGAGCTATTTCACCCTCTCCTAAAATGTTGGATACTTATGCCCCTCCATATTTGACAAAGAAGAAACTACCACATGATCTGCATAGCATCTACGAAGGGACAAATTTACCTTTCTAGGACATAACATTAAAAATAAAACCCATTAACCTAATCCTCAAAAGACAAAAAAAAAATACAAAAAGATTAGTGCAAAATAAATATTAATATAATGAAAAAAAAATTTAAAGAAGGGAACTTAAAATTAAATACCAATTATAATTGAATTAATTGAAATTTAGTTAACACGTATTTAATTTTAGGCCTGATTCTCTAGATTCCCTAGTAGAGTGGCCAAGCTATTGCAACGTGGCCTGGATATGAATCCTGACCAATCCCAACTTTAGTGGCCTTAACTTCTATATTTATTAACATATCACTATTTTATATTCTATTATCATCATTATTGATATTTTCTTATTTTTAAGGATTGGGTGGTCGAGGCGAATTACTCATTCGACTTAACCTTAAATAGTCATTACAAAATGACTATTTATTTAGAGTCGCCACCAATTTATTTGGGCTAGGTGAAATTGGTCACCTATTGAAGTTCATATTTCGAGGGTTATAAAACCCTAAAATACTAACTCCAAGATTCATGATCATATTAGAGATCCTATAAAAAGGTCTAAGAGTTGGCTACCATCACAAGTAAGGATCCACCCTCTTATGATGCTTGAAAATCAGTACCTCATTAGCTATGTGTTAACTTGAATTTTAATTTTTATTCAGCTTCGACATGTGACATTTTATATATAAATTCCCAAAAATAATATTTTATGAAGCAAATTTATTATTCTGTGCTAAAAGAAATTTTTTTTAATTTGGAGATCAAAATCTCTTATGTACTCCATTGGAAAACCAATGGAACATGAAACTTTTTATCATTCTCTTCAGTTACCCTAACGACAAACTAACAGAACACAAAAGATTTTAAAATTTAAAATATCATTCACATCCTGCTGGAGGGCCAGAGAAATACAAAAGGTTTTATTTTTTAAAAATTTACAAAAAATCTCAATCTCCACTTTGAAAAAGGTATTTCCTTATTAAAATAATCCGTAAAACCCCTATCATATTTTATTAAAAATATTGATAGAACATCATAGACTCGATAGCAATCTAAAATAACGAACCTGTTCCTAATGTGTACCTTTGAAATGAAAATATCCTAATAATTATATAAGACTTGGTTTTAATGCAAAATTACCAAAATAAATTTAGATTATACCTTTGATGTGAAAGTATCCTAGTAACCCTAAACAACATAAAAATAATTATGTAAGGTTGAACCTTTCCTAAATGCACATTTTGGTATAAAAGCATCTCGATGACTACATAAGACTCGATTCTAGCAAAAATTTCCAAAATGCCTCTAGGGTATTCCTTTGATGTGAAAGTATCTCGATAATCCTAAAGGACATGAAAATGATCATGGAAGGTTGAACTTATCCTAAGTGCACATCCTTGGCATAAAAGCATCCTGATGACTACATAAGACTCGATTAAAATTACCAAAATACCCTTATGGTATACCTTCGATGTGAAAATATCTTGATAACTACATAAGACTCAGTTATAGCAAAATTACCAAAATGCCTCTATGATATACCTTTAATGTGAAAATATCTCGATAACCCTAAAAGACATAAAAATAATCATGAAAGGTTGACCTTATCCTAAATACACATCTTTGGAATAAAAAGATCTCGATGACTACCCAGACTCGATTATATCAAAATTACAAAAATACCCCTGAGGTATTCCTTTGACGTGAAAGTACTTGGTATCCTAAAAGACACAAAAATGATCATGGAAGGTTAAACTTTCCTAAATACACATCTCTGGCTTAAAAGCATCCCGATGACTACCTGCAACTCAGGTATAGCAAAAATTTAGACGATAAAAATGACCTAAATTACAAAAATGGCTTATAGGTCCCTAAATTTCTCAAAATTAAATATTAGTCTTAAATTGACTGAAAAATGCTCAAATTGTTTTTTTCCACAATACCCTAAATGGGTAATTTAGATTTTAAAGTAACTTAGAATGCAAAAATGCCATTAAGCCCCCTATATTTTCAAAAAAAAATTGCATTTCATATCCTAATAGAGAATCGAAAGAATACGAAAGGTTTTAATATTTTAGCACCCCATCGGAGGATAAGTGGAATGCTAAAAATATTTGAAATAATCTAAGTGGATGGTTTCATGCTAAAGATGACCTTCTGTCTTAAAAATGCTAGATTTCCTTACGGGTCCCTAACCTTTTTCGATTTTACACTTAAGTGCCTCAATAAAGAAAAAACCTAAATCATTACAAAATATAATTAATCAAGCAAAAATCAGCATGTAAATCATGAATAACATCCATATAAAGGTTTAGTCAAGCACTTTTGACCATAAAGCAAAATTTTTTTATTTTTGTGAACTAATCCCCAAGCTTTGCAGAATTGCAAAATAAACCCTAAAGTATGAAAAATACCTAAAACATGATATAAAATACACAAAATCAGTTTTCAAGTTACCCATGAAGCTTTCAGTTAAATCCAAAAATAGCCTAAAAAGTTTAAATATTTTTGCAAATTACTCCCTATTTCATTAATGTTATAAAATAACATAAAAACAAAAAAATGGAATTATTACAAAAAATGCACAAAATTATCATCAAAAGAACCTATCAAATTCGGCCAAGCCAAAAATATCAAACATAGGCATGCTTTGCATATAAAATCATGAACATAAATGAACATTATTAAACCAAAATAAAAATAAAACAAAATAAGAGTGAATATATAAATATGCTTAATCATTTATTAATATGAAAATAGAAAAAACAAAACTACATGTACATCAACACTCATGGACAATAAATTAAGATCTCAACAACAATAATATATTTTACAAGCAAAAATCAAGAAATAACTAAATAATATATATGAAATATACAAAATATACAAAATCACCATGTTTAGCCTTTCAACATGGATGAAAATCCATGGGCCTTAACATGGTTTTGAATAATGAGATGGAAAATTTAAAAAGATGAAGAAAAAACAAAAAAAAAAGAATAGAGCTTTTTTTGTTTTAATTCTTTTTTTGATTTTTGACTTATTGGCATGAAAAGATGAGTTACATTAATTTTGATTTGCAATTAGTTGTAATTCGAAAATATATTGTCATGATTACATTGATAAAATCACTAACGGATAATTAGAAACTAACTAAATTGGTTAGGGGAAATTGGAAATTAACTAGACTAGTTTCATTGAAACTAGTAGAAAATAACTAATAACTAAAATAAAATTAAAATGATAATAATAAAATAAAAATTAATAGTTGATAATTATAAATACAGTTTTAAAAAGAAATAATGAAAAAAAAAACTTCTTGGAACTCCAATACTCATAAAATAATACGAGAAAAAACCTTATCAAGAAAAAATAATACAAAACTTATAAAGTAGATTAAATTTTTACAAACTGATTTAATAGGGATTAAAGAATAATATCTAAAGAATTTTAAAAATTATGAACTCCAAAAAATCCTACTAAAAAAATTTATGGAGCAGAAACTTTGTATTTCGGTAATAGAAAAAATTTTAAAACTCATAAAAAAATTAAATTTTTCAAAACTGATTTAATATGATTTAAAAAATAATATTTGAAGAATTTTAAAAATTATAAACCGAGAAAAATCTTCCCAATAAATTTTAAAGAGTAAAAAACTTCGTATTTTAGAAATGAGAAAAATCCTAAAACTTATAATAAATAAATGATTTTTCAAAAACTAATTTAATGGTCATAAAATGTGAATAATTAAAGAATTTTAAAATTCAAAATATGAGAAAATTTCACTAAAAATTTTATGGATAAAGAAAAGTTCATATTCTAAAAGCGAAAAAGTTTCAAAGCATTCATTAAAATTTATATAAAAATAAATTAAATAAAATCTATTATCCAATATACTAATTTACAAAATGATAAAGATAAAAATCCAGATTTCAAGATAATTTTACTAAAAAAATTATGAGTATAATACTCGTAGTGTTGTGAAAAATTCAAAATTAATTACTAAAATGGGCAACTTAACACCTTTTGGTATAAAATGACAACATGAATTTTTCTTTGAATATTTCTAATTTTTCAAATTGCACATCAGCACAAAATATCACACAAGTATCGGTAAAAATATACGAAAGTCAATTTTTCAAATTTAACAAAAAATTTTAAAAAAATTCCTAAAAATGGGAAATTTGACTTGATATCATTGGTGGGGATAGATTTTCAAAATTTGGAAAAAAACTACTAAAAAATTAAATACTCATTCTACATATTCAAAATTGCAAATCAAAATATGACTTTTTTCTATCACATGAACTTACAACGATTTAAACATGACTAATAAGGTCTTTAAAATGTCTTGTTCATCTAAAAAAAATCATTCCTAATGAAGGTGGCCATTATGTTCTCGATCTCGGATATTCAGGATTATCAAAAAAGGGACCCAGACGAAATTTGATGTCTATACATTTTAAGCATTTGTTAGTTATGTCTTATGGTCATTCATCATTTGCCTTTCAATTTTCACTCCCTTGGATCCCCTAATAGCAGTGTTGATATGGTTTATAGGTTCTGGCAGACCGTTTCCCTAGCCGTAAGTGTTTCCATCAGTCTAGCAATTTGTGCTTGCATCTCTTCCTGTCACTTCATCATTTCTTTTTTAGCCTTATAGTGGCTTTCCTCTAACCTTTCCAAGCTTGCTAAATGTTATTCTACCATTCTCCATGCTCTTTAATGGTATATACCAATGCATTGGTGGCTGTTTTGTTGATCTCCTTGGGTTTGCAATATTGTAATCTTGAATTTCAAAGTTCCTTGAATAAAATTTTATTAATGAATTTGTAATATTAATGAATGTATGGATATGTATGTATATGTGTATTCATGTACATCTGCTATGTAAACTGTATGTATATACATATTGAAAATAAACATATCATGTATATGTAAGGATGCTTGCTTTGATAAAAGGCTCTAAACTTGGACATTAGCTTTAGAAAAAACTACACATCACTGATCATATAAGTGTTACATCCAAGAAAGATCTTAAGTTGCTTGTATTGTTTCCAACCTTTTTCTAAAACTCAAGTCTAATAGGACTATATTCTCTTAAGGGGTTAATCTACCTTTTCAGGAGCTTAATTTTCTTCATCATCTTTCTTGCTTAGATCACAGCTATGTGGATTTGTTCAATGAGTTGATGAATGTACATTTATCATCCTATATACCTATATTTCCACCTTTTTGGCTTATCCTTGGCCTTCCATAAATCCTCCCTCAAGTTAACCTTTATTTTTGGATAAATTTGCATCCATTCATGGATATTTAATCCCATTATTATGGCTCTCTCTTTATACCCTGAATGATTACCCTAAGGGCTTTTTTTCCTCAAGTAATTGGGAACACTACTTCATTTTTCTCCTAAGGCGGCTCTAAGTTGTTCATTTTTTTTTACAGACCTCTTTAATTGAGTGTATGTGTCAATATGCTCTTCCTTTCTCATTGGAAGGCCACTTCCCTTCTTTCTCCTTTCAAGGCTTTGGCCTTTCATGTGTCTAGCTCATGGTAGGAACATTTCTTTGGCGGCTCGACTTAAAAAATTGCTTGAGCTCCTGAATAACCTGGCAAGCTTCATTCTCTTATGCTACTCGATCTCAGCTTCTTTCATCCATTCATATTCTTTTTCCCTAGCCTTCTATTTCCTTTTTAAGATCTCAAGGTCCATGTTTAGGAAAGTGATTTGTTCTTAGAGTTCTTGGTTTTCATCATGCATCTCTTTCAAATCCCTTTCAAATTTGGCTTGCTTTACATTTATCATGGAGAGTATGGGAGATTTAGGCTAACTAGCAATTGGTGGAATTGTTCTATCCAAAGTGATGACAATAACATCTTGTCCTCTACTCCTTCTCTATGCTTTGTACCTTTCGGGTTATTCGATCTTTGTAATTTCCTAATTCAGACTCGTACCTTTCCATCCATATCAATGTGTCCAAAACCAAGTCATCTTTATATCCCTTTCCTACGTATTCTACATCTAGGGTTGATAATCCGTTAGTCACCAGAATGAACTACTCAGAGCTAAATTATCTTTGGACTAAAAGCGAAGCATAGCTAACAGATATAGCCCTATTAATGAACCAAAATTCTTATTGCTGTATTGTCGCAATGTGGCCCAGATACGAATCCTGACCAGCCCGACTCAAAATGGCAAATCTATCCATTGTTTCTATATAAATATCTATATATAATTATTTCTTTTTATTTCTAGGGGCCTATATCATTATTATTATTCTTTATTTTTCGTACATAGGGACTGAGTTATCAAGATGAATCGCTCACCCGATTTCTTTGAATAGTCGTTATGAAATAATCATTTTTCTTAGAGTCGCCACCAATTTGTTTTGACGAGGTGAGATTGGACACCTGTCGGAGTTTATATTTTAAGGATTACAAAACCTATAAAAACAAACTCCGAGGTCTACGCTCATATTAGAAATCATATAAAAGGGGTCTAGGAGTCGGTTACAATCATAAGTAAAGATCGACCTTCTCATGATGCCCAGTAATCAATACCTCATTAATCGCGTATTAACTTAAATTTTGATTTCTATTTGGTTCCAATATTTGATATTTAATTATAATTCCCATAACATTTCATTATAGAAATTTGTTATTTTGAGAGACTTAGGTTTTGATGCTTTGGAAAATCACAAAATTATTTGTATCCTCTCGGGGAACCAAGTGAGCAAGAATTCTCTATCGTATCCTGCTAAAAAACCATACGGAATATGAAAGGTTTTATTTGTTGAGATTGAAAAATCCCAACTTTCTATTTGAAAAGGATATCTCGTTATTAAAATAATCCGTAAAATTTCTCACATATATTGGTAGGAATCCTATATGTCAATTTAACTATAAGACATTGCCTTATTTATAAAAATAATTTTATTATTAAAAATATACAAACTCTATGACCTAAAAATGACCTAATATGATAAACATATTCTTAATGTGTAAATTAGTGAAACATGGCTTGATTGATTTCTTTTTCTCTCCTAAAAAGTAGCTTTTGCCTACACATACAATAAATACAAGCACCTAAGAAATTTTCCATCATCGTCTTTTTGGCATTAATTGAAAGATTAGATTGGTTCCACATGGATAATGTGTATCGAATGAGCCTTTTTTTTTTTTTCAAATGGTAGAAGATGTGAAACACTACCATTTCAACAAGCCCCAAGGTTCTTGATAATAGGACTAGCCCATAAATAGTGAGGGCAAAAACATGTATCACTATGGTTCAGATGCTTCTTGATGAAATGTTGCGAGAATTCTTGCAGGACTGCATTGCTATTCCCTTTCTTCTAGATTAGATATCCAATTTTTTCAATAGTTACTTCTCATCTAAATTTTTAGTCTAATTTTTATTACACTTGAGTGGCTTGCACTCCTTACAGTATGTCAATCTTAACTTTATAGTCTTCATCTCTAACAAGAATACTTTTCTATTTTCAATGTCAAATCCTTCTTATTGAAAGTGAAGCATGTGTAGGAAGGATCCCAAAACTCTATGATGGCTCAGATCATGGATTCTTTAACTTGCACCGAAAGCAAAAAAGCTAAATGGTTGAATTTGAGTAAACTATTTTTTTTTTTGATAAGGCCAATGGTTTTATATGTTAATTAGACCAATTAAATCATTTTGTCGCATATCAAAATAGGCTATTTTGGGCAACGTTGAAATAAAGTCTCTCGATGCACAGTCCCTACATTCCATTAGCTTATTTTCTAAATACAAACAAACCTCTCAATATTTATTATGCTAGATTTGTGTAGTCTTCCCATTTGTGCCAGAAAATTAATCTGGTTGGCTCACATATTTTAAAACAAGCATTCCTAAATGCAAATGATGCATGAAAAGAAAAAAGAAATACAACATGGGATAGTAACCTCAGTATGAAAATAAATTGCACAAAATTAAGAAAAATCAAACATATATGTACAAATTATTTGATAACAAAACAAAAATAAAGAGGCAAGAGATAAACAAGAAATGAATAGAAGGTTAGAAGTATTCCTTCATGTGTGTTGAAGTCCAATAACCTCGAGATAAGGTATGGCTTTATTCGAGTGAAGCTCTCATTATATAAGGTTCGGGTTATAAGTTCTAAATAGGTTCTCAAATTGTTCTTTGGGTCTTAAAAGAACTAACATGGCACCCTAATCTTCATCTAGTGAAAGTTTTGGTGAAATAGGTTTGATTTGAGTAAGAGTATTTTTTGAACCTACACGAGGGTTGACACCCTTTGAAGGTGTAAGTACTTTACACCTGGTAGGTTTTTCACTTAGCCTATGCAAAGGATAACCTCATGAACCTGAAGCTACTTCACCTCCTTATAAATTGGTTCGGTTCCCATGAACGAGCCATATATCATGAAATACATGTGAATAATATGTGCGAAGCAACAAACAAACCTTTTACTATCATATGTTAAAATGTAAATCCTCTATCCTATACCTAAAAACATGAAAGACAAAAACCATTAGTATGCTCTACATGTACTAGAATTTCCATATAAATTAAAACTAATTTTTTTGCAATATTGGAATTATTAATAAACAGTAATTGAAATCGAATTAGTCTAAAATTTAGTTAACACATTTAATTTTAGGTTTGACTTGCTAACTAGTCCATAATGGAGTCACCAAGCTGTCACAATGTGGCCTAGACATGAATCCTAACCCGTTAGACTTAAAAGTAGGTGACTTAAAAGTAGGTGAATCCCTTTTCTTTATATATTTATTACTTTTTGTATTTATGAACTAAGCTATCGAGATAAATTGTTCACTTGACAAAACCCTAAATAGTTGTCATGTAACTACCATTTATCTTAGAGTCACCACTAATCTATTTTGACTAGGTGATAGTAGTCACCTATCAGAGTTCATGTTTTGAGGGTTGTAAAACCCTCGAAAACAAACTCAAGGTACGCATTAATATTGTAGGTCATGTGAAAAGGGTTTAAAGTTAGTTATAATCACTAATAAGGATTAATCCCTATCATGATGCCAAAAAATCTATACTTATTAATTACGAGTTAATTTAAATCTTGACCATTATTTGGTTTTTGTATTCAGTGTTTAATTAAAATTCTCATATTACAAGTGAAATTCCTAACCTAAATTTATTGTTCTGTTTGATAAATTTAGGTTTTTACATACTTTTCAAAATAAAAATGTCATTTGTAACTCACTAGAAAAAGCCAGAGAAACACAAAGTTTTGTGTTAGGAAATTTGAAAAAAATCTTGATTGTACTTATTTTGAGAAGGATATTCTTTTATTAAAATAATCTATAAATCCCTCCAATATGTTAGGAGACAATTCAAGTACTATTTTAACTCAAAAACATTGCTTCAATTTTTCAAAAAACACTGATTTTATTAGAAAATGACCAAACTTGTTTGAAGACTTGGACTTGTTTAAGAATATCAAAATGACCCCAAAAGTACACCTTTGTCATGAAAACATCCTAGTAAACTTAAAGGACTCAATTTTAAGGTAAATTACCAAAAAGTCCGTAAGGTATACATTTGACATGAAAGTATATTGGTACCCTAAAGGACTTAAAAATATCATGAAATGATCAACCTATCTCTAAAGTTCAACTTCAACATAAAAGTATCTTAGTGACCCTAAAAAACTAGTTTTATAATAAATTACTAAAATGTCTCCAAATTATACTTTCAACATGAAAGCATTCCGATACCTTGAAAGACTTAAAAATATCATGACATGACAATCATACCCTAAATGGGTAATTATGAGACAAATGTTACTTAAATAACAAAAATTGCTAGGAAGCCCCTCAAAGTTTTCAAAATGGCATATTGGCCCTAAAGTGGTTTAAAATACTAGAAATGATCCTAAAATACCCTAACTACACTAAATGGGTAACTTAGTGTGAGAAATAACTTAAATAGCCCTATATAGTAAGACCTTGCCAAATAGTCCTTAAAACTTTTAGATTTTAGAAAACCATCCTTAAATGATCTAAATGCATAAAATGAGCCTTAAATAAAATCCACTAGGCATGAAAAATACTTCCAATATTTCCTATGGTATTTGACCAACAGCTTAAGCCTACAATAAATTTTTTTCAATTTTGCAACTTGACCCCTAAACTATCTAAAATTATGAAATGACCCCTAAAAGGCTAAAAATGCTAGAAATACACTTGACCATGTTAACAATGCATGAAAACACCCCTAAAGATCCCATAATGCATTTAGCCAAGCATGCATGGCCTAGGAATAATTTTTTTCATTTTTACAACTTAGCCTTTAAACTTTTTAAAATTTTAAAATGGTCGAAAAAGACCTGACTAACCAAACCATATTAAGTTTCAGACATGGCTTGGATGCACTTATCCAAAACCTCTAAAAAATGGGAGAATTATTTTAAAGGCCCTACAACTTCCATATATTTCAAAACATATTCCAAAAATGTTAAAATAAAAATTAAAAATTACTCTAAGGCCTCCATCATATTTAGCCTTCTCAAGAATAACCCTAAAAAAATTTCTTGTCCAAAATCCCTACATATATGGCAATGCAAACATATATCCCAGTCACCACCAAGCTCAAATCATCACCAATATGCATGAAATCATGAAAAATAAACATATAGCATACTTTATGAAGAATTTACATGAAAATGCCAAGGAAAATAGCATGAAAACAAAAACAATATGAACATATCTACATGTCATGGTCAACAACATTTCCACAAGAACATATCCTTAATCACAACTAAGTCATTAAAGAAAACATGAACAACTATCTAAAGAAAATAGTTCATGGCTTTCACACTTGGCCTTCGAACATGAATGAATAACCCATGAACACAAGTAATTACAAAGCTCAATAAAAGGAAAGAGAATGAAAGGATAGTGAAGATAAACCAAATAAAAATCTTTCT
>JBBYHO010086636.1:0-45423 GCA_038382025.1 Adansonia gregorii | reverse complement strand
GGCACACATAATTTATTTTTCTTAAACAAGAATCCATCATGCCTATAATACTCACCATGCGCACACTTAGAACATGTATTCCATACTTGGCTGAATTCAACATCATTAATATACAAATCTTTAATAAACTCAAAACCAAGTAATTTAGTTTCCAATAAAGTAAGCAATGCATACCTTCTAGTCAATGCATCAGCTACAATGTTTTCTTTTCCATTCTTGTACTTAATCACATAAGGAAATGTCTCAATAAACTCTAACCATTTGGCATGCCTTTTATTAAGCTTACCTTACAATTTTAAATACTTCAAGCTCTCATGATCAGAATGGATTATGAATTCCTTTGGCCATAAATAGTGCTACCATGTTTGTAAAGTTATCACTAATGCATACAGCTCATTGTCATAAGTAGGATAGTTTAATGCTGCCCCACTAAGTTGTTCACTAAAATAAGCAATCGATTTGGAATCTTGTATCAAAATAGCTCCTATTCCAATTCCATATGCATCACTTTCAATCTCAAAAACTTTATCAAAATTAAGCAAACATAGCAAAGGTGCATTAATCAACTTATCTTTCAACATATTAAAAACTTTCTCATGCACATCATCCCATTTAAACACAGCATTCTTTTTAACAAGTTCATTTAAAGGTGCTGTAATAGAACTAAAATCTTTTACAAACCTTTTATAAAAACTTTCTAAACCATGAAAACTCCTTACCTCATTCCCATTCCTAGTTGTTGGCTAGTCGTTAATTACCTTAACCTTGTCTTCATCTACACTTATCCATGCAAACTTACAATAAAACCAAGAAAAACAATGGATTTCATTCAAAACACATTTTTTAAGATTAGCATACAAGTTGTGCTCATTTAAAACACTAAAAATAGCATGCAAATGTTTACCATGATCATCCAAAATTTTGCTATATACTAAAATATCATCAAAGTAAACCACAATATATTTCCTAATGAAAGAATGCAAAACATGATTCATCAACCTCATAAAGGTGCTCAGTGCATTAGTTAAACCAAACGGCATCACTAACCACTCATATAAACCTTATTTTGTCTTAAAAGTAGTTTTCCATTCATGGCCTTCTTTCATGCGAATTTGATAATAGCCATTTTTTAAATCAATTTTAGAAAACATACATGAACCATGCAATTCATCAAGCATATCATCTAACCTAGGAATAGGATGTCTATACTTTACAGTGATTTTATTGATGGCTCGATAATCAACACACATGCGCCATGTTCCATCTTTCTTTAGCACTAAAATCACTGAAACTGAATATGGGCTAAGACTTTCTCTTACGAATCTCTTTTGCATTAACTCATCCACTTGCCTTTGAATCTTTTTTGTCTCCTCAATATTTACTCTATATGCTAGTCTATTAGGGATTAATAACCAGGAATAAAGTATATTTGATGCTCAATACCTTTTAAAGGAGGTAATCCATATGGTATTTCCTCAGGAAATAAATCTGCAAATTCATGTAACAAAGAAACAAACACACTAGGCAAAGAAAGGTTAAGATAGTTAGTTAAAAAATAAA
The DNA here is from genome assembly GCA_038382025.1 of Adansonia gregorii. Classification (NCBI taxonomy): domain Eukaryota; kingdom Viridiplantae; phylum Streptophyta; class Magnoliopsida; order Malvales; family Malvaceae; genus Adansonia; species Adansonia gregorii. Next base: position 43,863 of record JBBYHO010086636.1, on the reverse strand, counting down.
CATCATTATACAAAAGTACAAGTAGTTGCTGCCTTGCTAACATAGCACTCTTAGTCTCACTTTTATTTGGAAAAGCACTAATTCCCTTATTTTTGTCTCTATTTATTCTGAATTTTTTCCTCATTGCACTATATGATGCTTTTTTTAACCTCTTGAACACACTCACTTTTTATATCACTCTTTTTTTTCTCGTGCACTATTTTCTTTTCCTTCATCTTGCACTCATTAGCTATCCTTATCTAGTCCTTGTATGCATTAAATGGTTTGAAAAAAGTTAATACAATAACTCGGTTATTCATTACAAAACTATATATGTTCTTGTACCTATCATAAGTAACCTTTTTATCAAACTGCTATGGATGCCCAAGAGTAGATGACCAATATGCATTGGTGCAATATCATAAAGAACCTTATCCTTATAGTTGCCAATAGAGAATACAACTAACACTTGCTTTGTCACCTTAACTTCTCCATAACCATTTAACCATTGCAGCTTATATGGTCTTAGAGGCTTTAATGTAGGTAGCTTTAGCTTTTCAACCATCAAAGTACTAGTAACATTAGTGTAACTGCCACTATAATAATCATGCTACATACCTTTTTATTCACATGGCACCCAGTATAAAAGATGTGATCACATTGTATTTCATCACTATCTTTCTTAGGTTGTATGCTAAGAGCACGCCTGGTAACAAGCATAACTCCATGCACAGGTTGTTCAATGTCCACATCACGACAATCCTCTCATGGTGGCATTTCATTATCACTCGAGCTTATGCTTTCTATGTCAACATTATCCATAACAATCATAGCCTTTTTCTTTGCACATTGAGAATCAATATGCCTAAATCCTTGACACCTGAAACACTTAACATCACATGATTTAGAAGATGATTTAGTTTCAATTTTACCCTTAGAGAATGCAATTGAATCCTTTGCCTTTGCATCTTTTGTAGGTTTTGCGGTAGCTTTGTTGTTCTTCCAATATGACTTCCAAAAAGAGCTAGAAGTTGAACCATACTTAGAAGTGCCTTTAGACTCTAATTGACTTTCCAGCTTGATAGCTTTATACAAAAATTCCTCTAAATCCACATAATGATGCAATTCTACCACATCAACTCTCTTTATTCAAACCACTAATGAATCTAGCCATAGTTACCTCACGGTCTTCCTCTATATTGGCCTGAATCATGGCTATCTCCATCTCTTTGTTACAATCCTCCATATTCATGGATCCTTGAGTCAGCCCTTGTAACTTTCTGTATAAGTCCCTATAGTAATGGCTAAGTATGAACCTCTTTCTCATCACTACCTTTATTTCTTCCTATGATCGAATATATCTCTCACCATTCCTACGCCTATTAATCACAAATTGATCCCACCAAATACTAGCATAATTGTGAACTCAACTTGTGCTAGATTAACCTTTTCCCCTTGCAGTAATTATGAAAATAAAAACATGTTTTACGTTCCTCTCTCACTCTAAGTATAATTCAAGGTCATTTTTCGCTTAAAAGGTAAGAATTTTCATCTTAATACTACCTAAATTGCTATCTTGTTTTGAAACAGCTTTTTTACCCTTCCAAGAATTACTCTCATCATAATAAGATTCCTCCTCTTCCTCCTCCTCAACCATATGTTTTCTAGAAGATCTAGGATTGGACAGGGACTCTAAATTATCTAACCTCATGTTTAAAAGCTTGAATTGGTCTTGGACAGCCTTCACAAACAACTTTATATCGGTTTTAGCATTATCTCCTCCACTACTGATGTTTTAAACTTGCAAAATTTGTTAGGAATAAAAATAGATTGGTTTTCCTCACACACTTCTTACGTGTTTACACTCGAGATTAGTTACCTAACCACTTGTGTTTTACTTAATTTTGGCTTTTCTCGATGATATTCCCACCTCTTTTGCCTTTTACCACTTAACTTCCCTTACGAGCCCTTTAAAAAGAACTTTACAAATGATCTTACCAAAATAGCAAGCAACAATAAAGTTACTATAACTTTGATTAATAAGATCAACAAGAAAGATCAAGAAAGTGAAATCAACATGAATTATCAAAGGAAGAGAAATCATTGAAAAGGAACAAAAAGTTCTTTGCATGATATGAATATAAAGATCAATCTTAAAAAAAGAAAAGGGATATAACACTAAAACACACTATTTTTTGCTTTTTTTATTTCATGGATGATAAATAGCGAAGGGTTAGAACACTAGAACTTTTTTTTTTGCTTTCTTTGATTTTTTTGGATGGTGGAAGCATGAACTATAATAGAAAAACATGAAATTATGAGATTAAAAGATAGATTACACCTGACTTTCAAGAACCAAAGCTTTGATGCCAAATAATGCAAACCTTAGGATGAAAACACAAACGAAAACCCAATTGGATGGAATTAGAACCCTAAGATCATCATCAAAGTCAAGCAAAGAGGACTTGACCCCAACAAAACCTACTGATTAACATCAAAGTTATAACAATTTTTATTGCCATAAGTTGCCCTGATAAGATCAAATTGAGCTTTTGTTTAAAGAATAAAGAAGAAGTTCTTACAAAGTGAAGAAACTCTCAAGTATTTTTTTCTCTTCCAAATCTACTGAATTACATGAATAAGACTCTTTTATATAGGCCAAAAATCTGTAGAGCCCTAACTGAATAAGGAAATGCTAATCAATAAGGAAAAGTTTATTCCTAATCCTAAACTAATTAAGACTTATCTAAACAACTTAAAATCCTAAACAAAATCCTAATCAATAAAAATAAAGTCTACTCCTTATCATAATCTAATTAGGAATTATCTAAATAAATTAAAAAAATCAAAAGTTAAAAAAATCAAAAAAATCTAAAATCCTAACCTATAGGCCTATGAATACATGCAAATTGGGCTCTATTTATCTTAGACATGTGAATTAGGCCCCAAGCTCTATTCATCTTTTCTTTTTAGCTTCAACACAATGCTGAAAAGTGATCAATCTTGGCAACGCATCTGATTCATTTTGAACAGCCTCCTTTGCGTGCATTTCCAAGATTAGTCCTTGCAAAGCTTGCTCCATGCATTTAGTCTTTGCCCTAGTCATTGGACTTCCAACTCTTTGCAAAGGATCATAAAAATGGTTGGAAATAGGTGTTTGTGCAAGTTGATCTCCATCATGGTGAAAAGTGAAGCTTTTTTTATAAAACAAAGCATCAATTCACTTATCCCAATGAGTATAATGAATTTATGGTGCCCAATCATTAAAAGAAAGGAGATTACTCTATGAGTTTGTGTTTATCCCAATTAAAAAATGAACTGTAATTTTAAAACTAGTAGAAAGAGAAGTTTTTCTTATGAAACCAAGGCATCAGTATCATTTATCCATAAATAAGGAGAATATGTTTATGGTTCCTAATAATGAAAAGAAAATAGAATATCAAATGAATGTGCATTTATCCCAATTGATAGATAAACTTTGAATCTAAAAAATGGTAGGAAGTGAAGCTTTTTTGATGAAACCAAAGCATCAATTCATTTATCCCAATGAGTAGAATGAATTTGTGGTGCCCAATCATTAAAAAAAAAGAGATTATAATGTGAATCCATTTTTATCCCAATTAAAAGACAAGCTTTAATTCTAAAATTGGTAGAAATAAAAAGTTTTTCTTATGAAACCAAGGCATCAATATCATTTATCCCAATGAGGAAAATATGTTTATCGTTCCTAATCGTGAAAACAAAAGAGATTATTACATCAATTCGTGTTTATCCCAATTGATAGATGAACTTTAATTCTAAAAAATGGTGGGAAGTGAAGTTTTTCTTATGAAAGCAAAGCATCAATTCATTTATCCTAATGAGTAAAATGAATTTGTGGAGCCCAAACATTAAAAGAAAGGAGGTTATTATGTGAATTTCTGTTTATCCTAATTGAAAAATGAACTTTAATTCTAAAACTGGTAGAAAGAGAAGTTTTTCTTATAAAATCATGACATCGATATCATTTATACATAAATAAGGAGAATGTGTTTATGGTTCCTAATAATGTAAAGAAAATAGAGTATTATAATCCATATTTATGCCAATTGATAGATGAACTTTGAATCTAAAAAATGGTAAGAAGTAAAGCTTTTCTTATGAAACCAAAGCATCAATTCTTTTATCCTAATGAGTAGAATGAATTTATGGTGTCCAATCATTAAAAAATGAAAATTATTATGTGAATCCTTGTTTATCCTAATTCAAAGACAGACTTTAATTCTAAATATATTATAAAGAGAAGTTTTTTTTTATGAAATCAAAGCATCAAACCTAATGAGTAGAATGAATTTATGGTGCCCAACCACTAAAATAATGGAGATTATTATGTGAGTCAGTGTTGATACCAATTGAAAGATGAACTTCAATTCTAAAAATGGTAGAAAAAAAACTTTTTCTTGTGAAACTAAGGCATCAATATCATCTATCTCGATGAGTAAAATGAATTTGCGGTGCCCAATCACTAAAAGAATGAAGATTATTATATGAATTCGTGTTTATCCCACTTGAAAAATGAACTTTAATTCTAAAAATGGCACAAAGAGAAGCTTTTCTTATGAAACCAAAGCATCAATTCAATTATCCCAATAAGTAGAATGAATTTATGGTGCCTAATCATTAAAAGAAAGAAGATTATTATGTGAATTCATTTTTATCCCAATGAGTAGAATAAATTTATGGTGCCCAATCATTAAAAGAAAGGAGATTATTATATGAATTCATTTTTATACCAATTGAAAGACGACATTTAATTATAAAAATGATAGAAAGAGAAGCTTTTCATATGAAACCAAGGCATCAATATCATTTATCCCAATGAGGGAAATGTGTTTCTGGTTCCTAATCATGAAAACAAAGGAGATTATTATGTGAATTCATGTTTATCCCAATTGATAGATGAACTTTGATTCTAAAAAATGGCGGGAAGTAAAGTTTTTCTTATAAAAGCAAAGCATCAATTCATTTATCCTAATGAGTAAAATGAATTTGTGAGCCCAATCATTAAAAGAAAGGAGATTATTATGTGAGTTTATGTTTATCCTAATTGAAAAATAAACTTTAATTCTAAAACTAGTAGAAAGAGAAGTTTTTTTTAATGAAACCAAGGTGTCAATATCATTTATCCACAAATGAGGAGAATATGTTTATGGTGCCTAATAATGAAAAGAAAATAGGTTGTTACATGAATACGAGTTTATCCCAATTGATAGACGAACTTTTAATCTAAAAAGTGGTGGGAAGTCAGGCTTTTCTGATGAAACCAAAGCATCAATTCATTTATCCCAATAAGTAGAATGAATTTGTGGTGCCCAATCATTAAAAAAAGGAGATTATTATGTGAATCCGTTTTTATCCCACTTGAGAGACAAGCTTTAATTCTAAAATTGGTGGAAATAGAAGTTTTTCTTATGAAACCAACGCATCAGTATCATTTATCCAATGAGGAAAATGTGTTTATGGTTCCTAATCATGAAAACAAAGGAGATTATTACATGAATTTTTGTTTACCCCAATTGATAGATGAACTTTAATTCTAAAAAATGGTGGGAAGTGAAGTTTTTCTTATGGAAGCAAAATATCAGTTCATTTATCCCAATGAGTGAAATAAATTTGTAGAGCACAATCATTAAAAGAAAGGAGGTTATTATGTGAATTTGTGGTTACCCCAACTGAAAAACAAACTTTAATTCTAAAACTGGTAGAAAGAGAAGTTTTTCTTATAAAACAACGCATCAATATCATTTATCCATAAATAAGGAGATATGTTTATGGTTCCTAACAATGAAAAGAAAATAGATTATTACATGAATACGTGTTTATCCCAATTGATAGACGAACTTTGAATCTAAAAAATGGTGGGAAGTGAGGCTTTTTTGATAAAACCAAAGCATCAATTCATTTATCACAATGAGTAGAATGAATTTGTAGTTCCCAATCATTAAAAGAACGGACATTATTATGTGACTTTTTGTTCATCCCAATTCAAAGATGAACTTTAATTCTAAAGATGGTAGAAAAAGAAGTTTATTTTATGAAACTGAAGCATCAATTCATTTATCCCAACGAGTAGAATGAATTTGTGACCCCCAATTATTAAAAGAATAGTGATTATTATATGAATTCATATTTATCCTAATTGAAAAATGAATTTTAATTCTATAAAGAGAAATTTTTCTTATGAAACCAAAGCATCAATTTATTTATGCTGATGAGTATAATGAATTTGTAGGGCCCAATCATTAAAAAGAAGGAGATTATTTTGTGAATCTATTTTTATCCCAGTTGAAAGATGAACTTTAATTTTAAAATTAGTAGAAAGAGAAGTTTTTCTTATGAACCATGGCATCAAATCATTTATACACAAATGAGGAGAATGTGTTTATAGTTCCTAATAATGAAAAGAAAATAGATTGTTATGTGAGTCCATGTTTATGCCAATTGATAGATGAACTTTCAATCTAAAAAATGGTGAGAAGTAAAGCTTTTCGTATAAAGCCAAAGCATCAATTCTTTTATCTTGATCAGTAGAATGAATTTATGGTGTCCAATCTTTAAAAAAACAAAAATTATTATATGAATCCTTGTTTATTCCAATTCAAATACGAATTTTAATTTTAAAAGTGGTAGAAAGAGAAGTTTGTTTTATGAAATCGAAGCATCAATCCTAATAAGTAGAATGAATTTATGGTGCCCAACCATTAAAAGAATGAAGATTGTTATCTGAGTCAATGTTTATCCCAATTGAAATATGAACTTCAATTCTAAAAATGGTAGAAAGAGAACTTTTTCTTGTGAAACTGAGTAATCAATATCATCCATCTCAATTAGTAGAATGAATGTACAGTGCCCAATCATTAAAAGAATGGAGATTATTATGTGAATTCGTGTTTATTCCAATTGAAAAATGAACTTTAATTCTAAAAATGGCACAAAGAGAAGCTTTTCTTATGAAACCAAAGCCTCAATTCAGTTATCCAATGAGTAGAGTGAATTTATGCTGCCCAATCATAAAAAGAATGGAGATTATTATGTGTATTCATGTTTATCCCAACTGAAAAATGAACTTTAATTCTACAAAGAGAAGTTTTTCTTATGAAACCAAAGCATCAATTCATTTATCCTAATGAGTAGAATGAATTTGTGATGCCCAATCATTAAAAACATAGAGATTATTATATGAATTCATATTTATCCCAATTGAAAAATGAACTTTAATTCTAAAAATGGCACAAAGAGAAGTTTTTCTTATGAAACCATAGCATTGATTCATTTATCCCAATACTAGAATGAATTTGTGGTGCCCAATGATTAAAAGAAAGGACATTATTATGTGAATCTGTGTTTATCCTAATTGAAAGTTGAACTTTAATTCTAAAAATGGTAGAAAGAGAAGTTTTTTTTTATGAAACCAAGGCATCAATATCTTTTATCCCAATCAGGAGAACGTGTTTATGGTTCCTAATAATAAAAACAAAGGAGATTATTATATGAATTCGTGTTTATCCCAATTGATAGGCAAACTTTGATTCTAAAAAATGGTGGGAAGTGAAGTTTTTGTATGAAACAAAAGCATAAATTCATTTATCCCAATGAGGAGATTGAATTTATGGTGCCCAATCATTAAAAGATAGAAGATTTTTATGTGAATCTGTGTTTATCCTAATTGGTAAATGAACATTGATTCTAAAAAATGGTGGGAAGTAAAGCTTTTGTTATGAAACCAAGGCATGAATTCATTTATCCCAACAAGTAGAATGAATTTATGGTGGCCTATCGTTAAAAGAAAAGAGACTATTATGTGAATCCATGTTTTTCCCATTTGAAAGACTAAGTTTAATTTTAAAAATGGCAAAAAGAGAAGTTTTTCTATTAAACCAAAGCATCAATTCTTTTATCCCTATGAGTAGAATGAATTTGCGGTGCCCAATCATTAAAGAAAAGAGATTATTATGTGAATCCAGGTTTATCCCAATTGAAAGATGAACTTTAATTCTAAAAATGGTGGAAAAAGAAGTTTTCTTATGAAATGAAGGCATCAATATCATTTATCCCAATGAGAAGAACGTGTTTATAGACCCTAATAATGAAAGCAAAAGAGGTTATTATGAGAATTTGTGTTTATCCCAATTGATAGACGAACTCTGATTCTAAAAAATGGTGATAAGTGAAGTTTTTCTTATGAAACCAAAGCATCAATTCATTTTACCCAACGAGGAGAATGAATTTATAGTGCCCAATCATTAAAAGAATGGAGATTGTTATGTGAATTCGCGTTATACCAATTAAAAGATGAATTTGAATTCTAAAACTGGTAGAAAAAGAAGTTTTTCTTATAAAACCAAAGCTTCAATTCATTTATCCTAACAAGGAGAATGAATTTGTGAAACCCAATCAATAAAACAAAGGAGATTATTATGTGAATCTGTGTTTATCCCAATTGAAAGAAAAACTTTAATTCTAAAAATGATAGAAAGAAAAGTTTTTCTGATGAAACCAAGGCATCAATATCATTTATCCTAATGAGGAGAATGTGTTTATGGTACCTAATCATGAAAACAAAGGAGATTACATCATGAATTTGTGATTATCCCAATTAATAGATGAACTTTGATTCTAAAACATAGTGGGAAGTAAAGTTTTTCTCAAGACACCAAAGCATCAATTCATATGTCCTAATGATTAGAATGAATTTGTGGTGCCCAATCATTAAAAGAGAATAGATTACTATGTTAATTCGTGTTAATCTCAATTAAAAGATGAACTTTAATTCTAAAACTGGTAGAAATAGAAGTTTTTCTTACGAAACCAAAGCATCAATTCATTTATCCAAATGAGTAGAATTAATTTTTTACGCCAAATTAGTAAAAGAAAAGAGATTATTATGTGAATTCATGTTTATCCCAATTGAAAAATAAACTCTAATTCTAAAAATGATATGAAGGGTAGTTTTTCCTTTGAAACCAAAGCATCAAATCATTTATCCTAATGAGTAAATAAATTTATGGCCCCCAATCATTAATAGAAAGGTGATTATTATGTGAATCTATGTTTATCCCAATTGAAAGATGAACTTTGATTCAAAAATGATAAAAATAAAAGTTTTTTTTTAGATCGAGGCATTAATTCATTTATCCCAATGAGGAGAATGTGTTTATGGTTTCTAATAATGAAAACAAAGGAGATTGTAATGTGAATTCATATTTATCCCAATTGGTAGACAAACTTTGATTCTAAAAAATGGTGGAAAGTGTAGCTTTTCTGACAAAACCAAAGCATCAATTCATTTATCTCAATCAATAGAATGAATTTATGGTGCCCAATCATCAAAAGAAAAGAGATTATCATGTGAAGCTGTGTTTATCCTATTGATAGACGAACTATAATCCTAAAACTGGTAGAAAGAGAAGTTTTTCTTATGAAACCAAGGCATCAATATCATTTATCCCAATAAGCAGAATAAATTTGTGGTGCCCAGTCAATAAAAGAAAAGAGATTATTATATGAATCCGTGTTTATCTCCATTGAAAGATGAACTTTAATCCTAAAACTGGTAGAAAAAGAAGTTTTTATTATGAAACCAAAGCATCATTTCATTTTTTTTGAGCAAGGACAATGAATTTGTGGTGCCTAACCAATCCCAATTGAAAGGTAAACTTTAATTCTAAAAATGGTAGAAATAGAAGTTTTTTTTATGAAACCAAGACATCAATATCCTTTATCCTAATGAGGAGAATGTGTTCATGGTACTTAATCATGAAAACCAAGAAGATTATTTCATGAATTCGTGTTTATTCCAATTGATAGATGAACTTTGATTCTAAAACATAGTGGGAAGTGAAGTTTTTCTTAAAAACCAAAGCATTAATTCATTTGTCCTGAGGATTAGAATGAATTTATGGTGCCTAATCATTAAAAGAAAGTAGATTACTATGTTAATTCGTATTTATCCTAATTGAAAGATGAACTTTAATTCTAAAACTAGTAGAAAGAAAAGCTTTTCTTACTAAACCAAAGCATCAATTCATTTATCCCAATGGATAAAATTAATTTGTTATGCTCAATTAGAAAAAAGAAAAGAGATTATTATATGAATCCACGTTTATCCTAATTGAAAGATGAACTCTGATTCTAAAAATGATACAAAGAGAAGTTTTTCCTTTGAAGTCCAAGCATCAATTCATTTATCCTAATGAGTAAATAAATTTGCAGCACCTAATCATTGAAAGAAAAAGGAGATTATTATGTGAATCCATGTTTATCCCAATTAAAAAAAGAACTTTACTTCAAAAAATGATAAAAAGAGAAGTTTTTCTTTTCAGACCGAAACATTAATTCATTTATCGTAGTGAGGAGAGTGTGTTTATCGTTCCTAATAATGAAAACAAAGGAGATTGTTACGTGAATGTGTGTTTATGCGAATTGATAGATGGATTTTTATTCTAAAAAATGGTGGGAATTGAAGTTTTTCTTACGAAACCAAAGCATCAATTCATTTATCTCACTGTGTAGAATGAATTTATGGTGCCCAATCATCAAAACAAAAGAGATTATTATGTGAAGCTATGTTTATCTTATTAATAGACGAACTTTAATTCAAAAAAGGGTAGAAAGAGAAGTTTTTCTTTTAAAACCAAGGCATGAATATCATTTATCCCAATGAGTAGAATGAATTTGGGGTGCCCAATCATTAAAGGAAAGGAGATTATTATGTGAATTCATGTTTATCCCAATTGAAAGATGAACTTTAATTCTAAAACTGGTAGAAAGAGAAGTTTTTCTTATTAAACCAATGCATCATTTCATTTTTTCAAATAAGGAGAATGAACTTGTGGTGCCCAACCATTAAAAGAAAAGAGATTATTATATGAATTCATTTTTATCCCAATTGAAAGATGAACTTTAATTCTAAAAATGGTGGAAAAAAAGTTTTTCTTATGAAATAAAGGCATCAATATCATTTATCCCAATGAGGAGAACGTGCTTATGGGCACTAATAATGAAAGCAAAAGAGGTTATTATGAGAATTTGTGTTTATCCCAATTGATAGATGAACTCTGATTCTAAAAAATGGTGAGAAGTGAAGTTTTTCTTATTGAACCAAAGCATCAATTCATTTTACCCAACAAGGAGAATGAATTTATGGTGCCCAATCATTAAAAGAATGGAGATTATTATATGAATCCGCGTTATACCAATTGAAAGATGAATTTGAATTCTAAAACTGGTAGAAAAAGAAGTTTTTCTTATGAAACCAAAGCTTCAATTCATTTATCCCAACAAGGAGAATGAATTTGTGAAACCCAATCAATAAAACAAAGGAGATTATTATGTGAATCTGTGTTTATCCCAATTGAAAGAAAAACTTTAATTCTAAAAATGATAGAAAGAAAAGTTTTTCTGATGAAACCAAGGCATCAATATCATTTATCCTAATGAGGAGAATGTGTTTATGGTACCTAATCATGAAAACAAAGGAGATTACATCATGAATTCGTATTTATCCCATTGATAGACGAACTTTGATTCTAAAACATAGTGGGAAGTGAAGTTTTTCTTAAGACACCAAAGCATCAATTCGTATGTCCTAATGATTGGAATGAATTTGTGGTGCCCAATCATTAAAAGAGAATACATTACTATGTTAATTTGTGTTAATCCCAATTAAAAGACGAACTTTAATTCTAAAACTGGTAGAAAGAGAAGTTTTTCTTATGAAACCAAAGCATCAATTCATTTATCCAAATGAGTAGAATTAATTTTTTGTGCCAAATTAGTAAAAGAAAAGAGATAATTATGTGAATCTATGTTATCCCAATTGAAAAATGAACTCTAATTCTAAAAATGATATGAAGGGTAGTTTTCCTTTGAAACGAAAGCATCAAATCATTTATCCTAATGAGTAAATAAATATGTGGCCCCCAATCATTAATAGAAAGGTGCTTATTATGTGAATATATGTTTATCCCAATTAAAAGATGAACTTTAATTCAAAAATGATAAAAAGAGAAGTTTTTTTTTTTTCAGATCGAGGCATTAATTCAATTATCCCAATGAGGAGAATGTGTTTATGGTTTCTAATAATGAAAACAAGGGAGATTGTAATGTGAATTCATGTTTATCCCAATTGATAGACAAACTTTGATTCTAAAAAATGGTGGAAAGTGTAGTTTTTCTTACAAAACCAAAGCACCAATTCATTTATCTCAATGAGCAGAATGAATTTATGGTGCCCAATCATCAAAAGAAAAGAGATTATCATGTAAAGCTATGTTTATCCCATTGATAGACGAACTATAATCCTAAAACTGGTAGAAAGAGAAGTTTTTCTTATAAAACTAAGACATCAATATCATTTATCCCAATAAGTAGAATGAATTTGTGGTGCCCAGTCAATAAAAGAAAAGAGATCATTATATGAATCCGTGTTTAGCCCAATTGAAAGATGAACTTTAATCCTAAAACTGGTAGAAAAAGAAGTTTTTCTTATGAAACCAAAGCATCGTTTCATTTTTTCAAACAAGGAGAATGAATTTGTGGTGCCTAACCAATAAAAGAAAGGGGATTATTTTATGAATTCATGTCCCAATTGAAAGGCAAACTTTAATTCTAAAAATGGTAGAAAGAGAAGTTTTTTCTGATGAAACCAAGACGTCAATATCCTTTATCCTAATGAGGAGAATGTGTTTATGGTACCTAATCATGAAAACCAAGAAGATTATTTCATGAATTCATGTTTATCCCAATTAATAGATGAACTTTGATTCTAAAACATAGTGGGAAGTGAAGTTTTTCTTAAAAACCAAAGCATTAATTCATTTGTCCTAATGATTAGAATGAATTTATGGTGCCTAATCGTTAAAAGAAAGTAGATTACTATGTTAATCCGTGTTTATCCTAATTGAAAGATGAACTTTAATTCTAAAACTAGTAGAAAGAGAAGTTTTTCTTACTAAACCAAAGCATCAATTCATTTATCCCAATGAATAGAATTAATTTGTTATACTCAATTAGAAAAAAGAAAGGAGATTATTATATGAATCCATGTTTATCCTAATTGAAAGACGAACTCTGATTCTAAAAATGATACAAAGAGAAGATTTTCCTTTGAAACCCAAGCATCAATTCATTTATCCTAATGAGTAAATAAATTTGCAGCACCCAATCATTGAAAAAAAAAGGAGATTATTATGTGAATCCATGTTTATCCCAATTAAAAAAAGAACTTTACTTTAAAAAATGATAAAAATAAAAGTTTTTCTTTTCAGACTGAAGCATCAATTCATTTATCCTAATGAAGAGAGTGTGTTTATGGTTCCTAATAATGAAAACAAAGGAGATTGTTATGTGAATGTGTGTTTATGCAAATTGATAGATGAATTTTTATTCTAAAAAATGGTGGGAATTGAAGTTTTTCTTACGAAACCAAAGCATCAATTCATTTATCTCAATGTGTAGAATGAATTTATGGTGCCCAATCATCAAAAGAAAAGAGATTATTATGTGAAGCTATGTTTATCCCATTAATAGACGAACTTTAATTCAAAAAACTAGTAGAAGGAGAAGTTTTTCTTATGAAACCAAGGCATGAATATCATTTATCCTAATGAATAGAATGAATTTGGGGTGCCCAATCATTAAAAGAAAGGAGATTATTATGTGAATTTATGTTTATCCCAATTGAAAGATGAACTTTAATTCTAAAACTAGTAGAAATAGAAGTTTTTCTTATTAAACCAAAGCATCATTTTATTTTTTCGAATCAGAAGAATGAACTTATGGTGCCCAACCATTAAAAGAAAAGAGATTATTATATGAATTCATTGTTATCCCAATTGAAAGATGAACTTTAATTCTAAAACTGGTAGAAAGAGAAGTTTTTCTTATTAAACCAAAGCATAAATTCAATTATCCTAATAAGTAAATGAATTTGTGGTGCCCTATCATTAAAAGAAAGGAGATTATTATGTGAATTCATGGTTATCCCAATTAAAAGATGAACCTTAATTCTAAAAATGGTAGAAAGAGAAGTTTTTCTTATGAAACCAATGCATCAATATCATTTATCCTATTGAGGAGAACGTGTTTATGGTTCCTAATAATGAAAACAAAAAAGATTGTTACGTGAATTCCTGTTTATCCCAGTGATAGATGAACTTCAATTCTAGAAAATGGTGGGAAGTAAAGTTATTATAACGAAACCTAAGCATTAATTCATTTATCCCAATGAGGACAATGAATTTATGGTGCCCAATCTTTAGAACAAAGGTGATTATTATGTGAAACCGTGTTTATCCCAATTGAAAGATGAACTTTAGTTTTAAAACTATAATAAAAAAAAGTTTTTCTTTTGATACCAAGATATCAATATCATTTATCCCAAAGAGGAAAATGTGTTTATGGTTCGTAATAATGAAAACAAGAATGATTATTACGTGAATGCATGTTTATCATAAGTGATAGATGAACTTTGACTCTAAAAAATGGTGAGAAGTGAAGTTTTCCTTATGAATCCAATGCATCAATTGATTTATCCTAATGAGCAGAATAAATTTGTGGCACCAAGTCATTAAAAAGAAAGTGAATATTATGTGAATCCATGTTTATCCCAATTGAAAGATGAACACTAATTCTAAAAGTGGTGGAAAGAGAAGTTTTTCTTATGAAACCAAAGCGTCAGTTCATTTATCCCAATGAATAGAATAAATATATGGTGCCCAATCATTAAAACAAATGAGATTATTATGTTAATCCATGTTTCTCCTGATCGAAAGCCAAGGCATCAATATCATTTACCCTAATGAGGAGAATGTGTTTATGGTTGCTAATAATGAATACAAAAGAGATTGTTACGAGAATACGTGTTTATCTCAATTGATAGACGAACTTTGATCCTAAAAAACGGTGGGAATTAAAGTTTTTTTTTATGAAACCAAAGCATCAATTCATTTATCCCAATAAGTAGAATGAATTTATGGTGCCTAATCATTAAAAGAAAGGAGATTATTATGTGAATTCATCTTTATCCCATTGATAGACAAACTTTAATTCTAAAATTAGCAGAAGGAGAAGTTTTTCTTATGAAACGAGGCACCAATATCATTTATCCCTTTGAAGAGAATGTGTTTATATTTCCTAATAATGAAAACAAAAGAGATTGTTACGTGAATGCATGTTTATCCGAATTGATAAACGAACTTTGACTCTTAAAAAGGGTAGGAATTGAAGGTTTTCATATGAAACCAATGCATCGATTCATTTATCTCAATGAGTAAAATGAATTTATAGTACCCAATCATTAAAAGAAAGGAGATTATTATGTGATTCCATGCTTATCCCAATTGGAAGTTACACTTTGATTCGAAAAATGGTAGAAGGAGAAGTTTTTCCTATGAAACCAAAGCAACAATTTCTTTATCCCAATGAGTAGAATTAATTTGTGGTGTACAATCGTTAAAAAAAGAGATTATTATATGAATCTGTGTTTATCACAATTGAAAGACGAACTCTAATTCTAAAAATAATACAAAGAGAAGTTTTTCTTTTGAAACCAAAGCATCAATTTATTTATCCCAATGAGTAGAATAAATTTGTAGGCCCAATCAGTGAAAGAAAAGAGATTACTATGTGAATCCATCTTTATCCCAATTGAAGGATGAACTTTAATTCTAAAAATGATGCAAAGAGAAGTTTTTCTTTTGAAACCAAAGCATCAATTCATTTATCCTAGTAAGGAGAATGAATTTATGGTGCCTAATCATTAAAAGAAAGCAAAATATTATGTGAATTAGTGTTTATCCTAATTCATAAACAAACTTTGATTCTAAAAAATGTTGCGAAGTGAAGCTATTCTTATGAAACCAAAGCATCAATTCATTTATCCCAATTAATAAAATGAATTTGTGGTGCCCAATCATTAAAAGAAAGGAGATTATTATGTGAATCCATGTTTGTCCAAATTCAAGGATGAACTTTAATTCCAAAAATGGTATAAAGAGAAGTTTGTCTTATGAAACTGAAGCATCGATTCATTTATCCTAATAAGTAGAATGAATTTATAGAGCCCAATTGTTAAAAGAATTAAGATTATTATGTCAATTTGTGTTTATCCTAATTAAAAACAAACTTTAATTCTAAAAATAGCACAAAGAAAAGTTTTTATTATGAAACCAAAGCATCAATTCAATTATCCCAATGAATAGAATGAATTTATGGTGCCCAATCATGAAAAGAAAGAAGACTATTATGTTAATCCATTGTTATCCTAATTGAAAAATGAACCTTAATTTCAAAAATGGTAGATAGAGAAGTTTTACTTATGAAACCAAGGTGTCAATATCATTTACCCCATTGAGGAGAACGTGTTTATGGTTTCTAATAATGAAAACAAATAAGATTGTTATGTGAATTCATGTTTATCCTAATTGATAGATGAACTTTGATTCTAGAAAATGGTAGGAAATGAAGTTATTCCTATGAAACCAAAGCATCAATTCATTTATCCCAATGAGGAGAATGAATTGGTGGTGCCTAATCATTAAAAGAAATAAGATTATTATGTGAGTCCGTGTTTATCCCAATTGAATGATGAAGTTTAATTTTAAAACTAGAAGAAAAGGAACTTTTTCTTTTAATACCAAGGCATCAATATCATTATCCAAAGAGAAGAATGTTTATGGTTCCTAATAACGAAAACAAAAGGGATTATTAGATGAATGCATGTTAAACCTAAGTGATAGATGAACTTTGATTCTAAAAAATGGTGAAAAGTGAAGTTTTTCTTGTGGAACCAAAGAATCAATTAATTTATCCCAATGAGTAGATTGAATTTGTGGCACCAAATCATTAAAAGAAAGGAGATAATTATGTGAATCTTTATTTATCCCAATTGAAAGATGAACTCTAATTTTAAAAATGGTAAAAAGAAAAGTTTTTCTTATGAAACCAAAGCATCAATTCATTTATCCCAATGAGTGGAATAAATTTGTGGTGCCCAACCATTAAAACAAAGGAGATTATTATGTGAATCCATGTTTATCCCAATTGAAAGTTAAACTCTAATTCTAAAAATGGTAGAAAAAGAAGTTCTTCTTATGAAACCAAAGTATCAATTCATTTATCCTAATGAGCAGAATTAATTTGTGTTGCCTAATCGTTAAAAGAAAAGAGATTATAATGTGAATCCGGGTTTATCATAATTGATAGACGAACTCTAATTCTAAAAATCATACAAAGAGAAGTTTTTCTTTTGAAACAAAAGAGTCAATTCGTTTATCCTAACAAGGAGAACGAATTTGTGGTGCCCAATAATTAAAAGAAAGGAGATTATTATGTGAATTGGTGTTTATCCCAATTAATAGATGTAGATACCTTATTTTATCCGGGCTAATTTTTTTAGCAACCAGGCTAATTTTCCATGGTCCAAGCATTTTTGACTCATCCACCATTGATTAAAAAGTCGATTTCAGCTCGTTTCTTTGCATAAAAAAGATCAAAACCTAAGTCAAATTACGAATTTAGACTTTTGAATTAATTGTAACATTTTTTTGAAGTCTAAATTAGATGAAAAAAAGGATAATACTACATGAACACCTTACTCCATGGCTTGTTAACCAATATTACCATTAGCCACCCTATTTGCTGAAAAATCATTTTAGCATTTAAACTCGCCACCCTATGCCCATCACATTGGTAGCAAGTTGCTCGCTACAGCCACCCTATAGCCACCAAGCTAACACCACTTTATCCCCCTTGAGAAATAACCAAAAGTAACTCTAAATTGGCTCCAAAATGCTGGTATAAATAGACCACTTCTATCTATGCTAAAAAAGGTTAGATTCTAATTCATTTTCACTTCCAAAACATATTCACACATCAAAAAAACCAAATCCCATAGCTTTTTACTCAGCACCCAAAAATAGCCCAAAACACTCATTTTTAACCACCACACATTCTGAAAAATCACCCTCATCCATACCAAAACCAAAACCTTATTATTTCTCTCTTTTTCTTGCTTATTAACAACAAGGAGAGAAGGGAAACTCAGCCAATCTCTACTGCTCCAATTATTTGGCCAAGAAGTGAAGTTTTGTCAGTATAACTTTTCACTTTATCACTTTTATTTTTTGTTTTTTAGCATTTTTTTCATTTTAGTGAGCTTTCATGTTTCTATCATGCTCTTAGGATCATCATGCATTATTGTGGCTTTTGGTTGTGGCAGTTTAGGATTTGGATGCCTTAATGCCCCTTTGATGTGCAAAATGCCTCATTTCATCCTTATTAGTTTGATATCTCTTACTCATGCATTTTATGCCTTATCCATGCTTCTTGTTTTCCTTAATCCATGTATGGATCATTAGCCTAACATATTTCAAGCACATATATATACACTAGCTTCCATGAATCATTGTCACTTTCAGTATCCATAACATTTTCTTATCAATGCATAACACTTTCTTTGTCTAAACCATTGGTAAAGTTAGGATCCCCATTCATGTTATGTGCCATCGCTTGTGTGTTTCTTGTTTTCTCCTTGTCAATATGCATGTTTGATGGCTGTGAAAATTGATTTTCAAAACCCTTCCAAAGCCAAGCATGTTAACCTTAACCAATGTGGGCTAGCATGAACTTAGCATTTTCTTTAAAGCTAGCAAAATATCTTGGGGAAAATTAAGTTTTTGCAGATCTAGAATCTTGGTAAAACAAGTTCAAATCTTTTGATTTTGAAACAAAAATGGCCTTACAATTATTCCCTAAATATTCATTCCTTGTTTGAGTCTAAATCATAAGTGGTATGATCAATGGGCTATTTCATCATCCTAAACTAGTCCGAGGTTGTGCAAATGAGTTCATGACGCTTATGTCACTCTTTCCCTTCAGTCATTGACGTTCGAATGTCAATGACTTGAGTTCGGATGCATAAACATAAAGAAAATAAGAAACACCCCCTACTCTACTTTATCCCCTGTTTTCAGTTATGGTGAAAATTAAGTTGTTCTCCCAAATTTTGTCTCAAGACATTTGAATGTCTCTATATCACTCAAATCAGCCTCAAAAACATGGTTTGACCTCCCGCAAGCCCATATCAATGCACAAACACATTTTGCATCTTTACCGTCCTCATTCATAATAATTTCTTTTGCTAAAAGTCATCAAAATGCCCACTCATTTTCTAAACCATAAGGTTTTGCAAACTTAAATTTTTTTTAAACTCGAAAGAGTGTTAGATATGTCACTTTTAGGATACTTCAATCTTGATTTTCCGAAGAGATACTCCAATCTCATTCTTCAAAATTATCAGGATTTAAAAATCTTTCTTTTTCAAAATGATTTCTTATCCATATGGATACTTCAACACCAACCTTTTGAGGGGATAGTCAAACCCCACTTCTTAAAATTGTCAAGATTTAAAAATCTTCCTTTGTTAAAAATTATTTGCCATTCACGGGATACTCCAAACCTATCTTTCTGAGGGGATACTCTAACTCTATCTTTTAACTATAATTAATCTATTTTTCTCCTTCTTAGATTTCCATGAATACGTCAAACAAACCTCATTTAATCAAGAAACCTAGATGCATCTTGAAAATTGTCGATTCGATTATTCTCAAATAATCGATGCCAAGTGCGAGATAAATTCTAATAGTGCATTCCTTTTCTTTATCATTGCATTAAATGATCTATGCTATGTTGCTTAATTTATTGTCTTAAGAACACTATTTCTTTGCGATGGTTATATGTAGTCATTTTTCAAAACATTTTAAATAAAATTAAAGGTAATATTTCACATGGGTATCTCTCCAATGCCCAAAGTGGAACATTCCATTGTCAAAGTAAAATCTAGAGGTCATTTTATTGAAAATCTCTATATTCCCTATCTTTTTGGGGTGTATATGAGATTAAATCATTTTAATCAAAACTTGGATTATTTCTATAAGATTCATGCATTAAAAAGGGTTATATCAAAATAATGACAAGTTAAGATCGAAAGAATCAAAACTGAGACAAGACATAGCTAGTAAGGTACTAATTTCAGGCATCACAAAGTGGTTCATACCTCATCGTGCATAACCAACATCCAAACCCGAACGATGAATCTTTGTATTACGTAGACCATGGGATCGATGTTTTGATTTTTGTAACTCAAAGCATAGGTTTCAATAGGCATCTGGTCATGCCTAGCCCGAAATGATCGGTGGTGATTCAAAGCATTGGCCATTTCGTGATGGTCATTCGAGACCAATAAGATAAGTGATTCATTTTATGGTCCCTTTCACTGTATCATAAGTAGAGAATTCGTACATTCCTATTCTCATCACATTACGAAAGAAAAGTCTCGGTTAAGGAGACATTTCCAATTCAAGAAAATATTTTAAGTCATGCGAACCCATAGATCCGTGAGGATCTACCCCAGGGTTCATTGCGACAGCTTGGTGACTCCACTTGGGATTGTATAGAAAGTTAGGCTAATAACTAGCCGTGTCTTGCTAGGTTCCTAGTTTTTTCGATCTTTGATCATTATTTAACCATGACCCTTTTTTTTCATTTTGTCAACTAATCTTTTGTTTGATGTGATTGTCAAAATTGTCTTATGTTTGAATAATCATTAGTTTAATCAAAATGGTAATGCAAAAGTAAACAAAAAGGTTTGATTATTTCCCCATCACACACTGTGCACTTGCATGTGCATTAGTGTCTCGCCAAACTCTATTGTGTGGTTACAACCCAATCATTAAGAAAAAGTGAGCTATCCACCTTCATGAGTAACCCTCCGTATAGGCATGGCAATAACTTCCTAGATGTAAATTACCTATGTCTCTCGTGAGTAACCCTCTACATTTGCATAGAGAAATACATCCAACGAATCAAACCCGTTCCACCAAACCTGTGATGGGTCTAGGATTCACGTCCCTCGATTATCCTTACCGAATAGAGGAGTAATTCGAATACCTATTTAGGTGTCTACTTAAACCTCATATAGTGAGCCCTACAAGCTAAACCATGTCAAATCACATCGGAACGCTACTAGAATACTTAGAGAATAGGGGTCACTCGGGGAAACATTCCTAACCTTTATGCTTAATTACCATAATTATGTAGGTGACAATGAGTAAAATTTGCATTTTTGTCATTTATCAAGGCATGCCGTCGTGCCACTTGAACGATGGCTAACCTTTGTATAAATAAATGATGGTAAACAAAAAGAATCATTCAAAACATCTTATACTGTAAGCCGTTATGCTGTCTGAGCCATGGCTTAACGCATATCTACACTAGTGGTGATGAACAAATATTGCTACTGGTCATTTATTTTTCCATCAAAATAAGATATTACATCACCTCATGAAGGGCAAATTGTATCCTGGTTTGTTGAAATGCTACCTGTTTCTCATCTCTACATTTGTCTCCTATATGTTCCACTAACTTATTTTCCCTTTGTTTGTGTTTTGATGCATGCATCATTTCATCATAACCATCATGACTATGATCATTTTGGGACAATTGTCCTAGTTTGGTGTTTAGCAAGGGGCCAGCTTGAAAAAGGCAATGGTAAATCTTTCTGATCAAAAGAAAGCTCAAGCTGTTTGTGCTCTGGCAATCTACGAGCTCATTATATTCCTAAAGACTTTGGGTTATGTAGAGGTGACAGTCACAGATTTTTTTTCTCGCTTACGTTGTAACATCAACCCTACTTCCGCCATTATCACCGAAACCATCCATGCCCTTAGCTTTCGTAAAAAAAAAAAAAGAGAATAGGAAGGTTTATCGAGTGTGCCCTATTGCACCAGATATGGCTCATAGGTTATCTTTATGTTAGCAAAGGGAGAGGTAGGTAAAGTGTTTTCTTCAAGATCAGTCCTTTTGCCATGGCATTAGAAGAAGAATGTCATCAAGACAAGATAGAAAAGCATTGGGTCAAGGAATTATGAAATGTCAAGGAGGAAGAAATCATGTGGAGAGCCCTATGAATGTTCCCTCAGTCGATTGTATACAGATATGGAGACTACACTTATATGCCACTCCTGGGATTATGGGGAAATACCAGTTATGCTCCTCTTTTGGTGTTGTGTCAGTTTCAGTACTAGCAATTCATCTCGTTCTTCAAAGACTTGGGACATTGGGATTTTGAATACGGAGAGCCCAATTATAAAGCGAAAGTCCAATTAGCTTTCCAAGCTTGAAAGAAGATCCATTATATAGAAAGATACTAGAGAGGAAGCCCCACCATGCCTGGATTCGAAGAATGGAGACTCCACTGTATCAATGATCTATTGCCAGCACCAAAATCTAGGATACTACAAATCTAAATAGAAGAGCTGCGTTCTAAGATCGAGCTACTTAGAAAGGGGTTCATACGAGAGAAGACATCATTTGCTACAAAAATCTCTCGACTGATGGAGGAAAAGGGCCAGCTAAAGATGGATATCTATCTTAAAAGTGGTGAAATGGATCGAGTCATTAAGGAAAGGGATTACTTCAAAGATGACCTTGAGAGCCTGACCAAGGATTATATAACACTCAGAAAAGCTAACAAGTCCCGAAGTATTGGTAAGACAGTGGTCGAATGGAAAGCGAAAGTTGCCACTCTCAATCGTGAGCTGAATCAGCAAAAAGATAACCAACAAAGAAAAGTTCATGAGGGCACGTGCTTTTGCTTCCACCTACCAATAAAGGAATCAAAGGCTCAAAGCCCAAATGCAAGATGCAAGAGCTACCAGGGTTGAAAATTGAGCCTTCATTCATAGAATCCAGGAGTGGGAATAGTCTCTTCAGGATAATCAAGGTCATATCAATGAACTAACAAAGGCTTTAGAGCAATGTGAACTAGATTGGCAAGTGACAATCGAGCAAGAATGTCTGAGCTACCAAGAACAACATCAGCACCTTACTCAACAAGTTCAAATGGCTCAACGAGAGGCAGGTGACATGATTGAAGTAGGTCGATCCATGAAGTGAGACATTGCACCTGTTGGAGATCTTAAGTAATGACTTTTAGGTTTTCTTGATCATGTGATTTCACAATGTAATCATGTTAGATACTTTTAGATGTAATCATGTTGTAGAAGAAAAAAACCCCCTTTGTGACTCTATAAAAGATCTTATTGATGATGTTGCTCTAAGAATCAATTGTCTCCAATGCATATGCACATTTAATTTCACCTTTTTTTATTGCACTTGTATCAATCATTCATTATCTTAACTTGTCATTGCATCATTAATGCTCATAAATAAATACATTTAAAAAAAGTCTAATATAGGAATAGGGCCATAAAAGTGCAAGAGATTCCAAGGGCAATCAGGAACACAGAACCTTACATTATGCACCGCTACAAAACATGACACCGTAAACAAATCATGAAGAGTGATCATGAAGCTCGTATTGAGTGACTTGAGTTAATGGTTAAGGAATCACAAGACCAGATGCTTCATTTGCAATACAAAATGCAAAATCAAATTGCAAAACTTATGGAACTAATGACCACCTCCATGAAAAAAAAAAGACAAGATAGCACTATTGAAACAAGGAATGATCCTCCCAATGCTCAAAGTCCCCCTGTCAATAATCCAGAACCTGCCCAAAGAGAAACTAGACAAGAACAACGACTTGCTCCTACACCTGTCACTCAGGCTCATCGGTCATCTACCTTAATCCCATTATGGCAGAATTCATTCTCGATACTCAAAAGGTAAATGTAAGAGTGTCATCGACAAATCCAATAACCCTTGACCATGAGGAACCAGAGAAAATAAAAGGTAAAAAAAGCACCATGACTGTGGTAGAAATGAATATATTCTGGCTACTGGAAAAACACCTCCAAGCTATCCAGAGGAGTGATAAGTTTGGAGCTCTTGATGTGCAATCACTGTCTTTGGTGTCCAACTTTATCATTCCCCTAAAATTCAAACCATCGATCGTTCTGTTTATATTTGAATGTACCTACAAAAGATGGTCTGGTATGAGAAAGATGAAAAGCTTCTCATCCATTGCTTCCAACAGAGCCTTTTTAGGGCAGCAACTTGGTGGTATATCAAGCTAGACAAAGTGAAAATCCAATCATGGGCTAACTTGGCTAAGGCCTTTTTGAATCAATACCAACACGTATCGGATTGGGCATCGGATTGACTTTTCTTATGAATTTCAATAAGAGATCCACTGAAAGCTTCAGGCAATATGCCCAAAGATGGAGAGAGGAAGCAGCCCTAGTCCAGCCTCCCCTTACAGAAAAAGAGATAGTAGTCACTCTCATCCATACCTTATGCACTCTTTATTATAAAAAGCTCGTAGGAAATGCCACCAAGAATTCGCAAACCTAGTCCTCTCTGGAGAAATGATTGACACAGCCATTAAAAGTAGTAGAATGTTAGCAGGGAAACCTTAGATTAAGCAAGAAACCTATTGCTAGTAAAATGAAAGAAAAAAAGGCTAATGCCATAAGTTATGCTAGCTCATCTCAACCAAAATAACGTTAAATACCTAACCCTCACTACCTAAGCACGTTGTATTCTCACCCTATCACTATCCCCCCTCAGCCAATTAATGCCATAACCTACAACCGATCCTTTATAATCCCATCCAACCCACCGCAAAGCTACCCTCCACAAGTTCACCAAAATACTAATCGAGCAACCAATAATGCGCTTGGCAATCGAGGTGCAAATCAACGAAGACAACCTTTTGATTCCATCCCTATGACTTGTAAAGAGCTCCACCAGACCTTACTCTAAAATCATTTAGTGGCCCCAATCTATGCCCCAGAAAAGAAACCACCATACCCGTAATGGTACAACCCTAATGCCTACTACGAATACCATGGTAGGGCAGCAGGGTATGACTTAAGAGCTGTATATCTTTTAAATGAAATGTGCAAAATCTAATTAACTCAAAAGTCTTACAGTTCAGGATAAACCAATAAGCAAATTTTGCAGTCAATCTTTTACCAAACCACACTAAGCCAGCTGCAAACATGATCAACATTTAGAACAAATATAAAGTAAAGGCAAGCATAGAGGATGTAAGGATGCCAATGTTCTTAGTCTTGGCAAGCATTGATTCAAGTCAGGTTGCTCAACGCAATAGAAAAATTAAAAGATAGTCCCAACAACTTCTATGACTTTCACACAGTTATAAGTCATCCCCTACAAACATGCAGAGAGTTTAGGTGCATGGTTCCAAGAATGATGAATAAAGGTTAGATAGAATTCTATCATGAGATCACACTTGCTATTGAATCTATTAATATGATAGGGGATGAAACCATGCAACCACCTTATGGAGAAACTGACCCCTCATTCTTTATGGCAAGTCAAGTCACAAGGTCAGTTCTTCAACACTTACACCAAAGTTGGTTATGGAAGTACCTAAACCATTCCCGTATAAGAGTAACAAAATTATCCCATGGAAATATGAGAATCAAGTAGTGATGATCAGAGAACTAACCCCCTCAACTGCTATAATGGAACTATCAAGAGTTAGTCACCTAACCCATAGTAGAAGGTGTTATGCTCCCTTAGCTCAAGAAAAATAGAAGGTTGCTGTATCTCTAAGCACTGGTACCACTTAAGCCCAAGCAAGGAATTTTGAACCCGAAAAAGTCAAGGAAGCAGTGAGTGAAAGAGAAGCCATAGAGTTTCTCAAGTTCATCAAGCATAGTGAATACTAAATTATGGATCAATTAAGCAAACAACCCGCCAAGATTTTTATGCTATCTTGCTTCTTAATTTAGAGGTTCATCAAAATGCATTACTGAAGGTGCTAAATGAAGCATATGTGCCCCTGAATGTCTCTGTAGATAAGTTAGATCAGCTAGTGAACAACATCATGGCCAATAATTAGATCTCCTTCACTGATGATAAGATCCTACCCAGAGGTAGAGGCAGTTACAAAGCTCTGCATATCACTACCCATTGTAAAGGACGCATTTTGCTTAAAGTACTTATAGATAATAGGTTGGCCCTTAATGTCATGTTTATGAATACATTAAGTAAACTCCTTGTCTATTAGTCTAACATAAAAAGTAGCCATACCATAGTCTGAGCTTTTGATGGAATGTGTCAAGGAGTAATTGGAAATATCAAAATCCAGCTCCATATAGGCCCATATACGTATAAAGTGGATTTTCAAGTTATGGATATTAATCCTTCTTACAACTGCCTATTAGGTAGGCTATGGATACACTCCACCTGAGCCATCCCATCCTCTCTCCATTAAAAGCTCAAATTTATGATAAATGACAAAGTAGTCATCATCCTAGCTAAAGAAGAAAAGATTGCCACTACCTTCATCGAGGATATTTACATAAAGCCTAATGAAGATGAACCAGATTCATTGTTCCAATCCTTTGAGTTCGTCAATACAACATTTATGGGAGAAGGTTTGCCAATAGTTAAACCCCACCTATCAAATAGTACCCACTCGGGTTTAAAAATGACTATTGGCAAAGGTTTCTTGCTGGAAAAGGGTTTGGCAAGAATTTACAAGGGATAGCCCGAGCCTTAAAGGTCACCACTCAAGCTAACAAAAAAGGCTTAGGATTTAAGGCCAATGCACACTTAAAAAAGCAACAAGAAAAGAAGATCTACAACCAGGAGATGACGCGATCATTAGGTTGAGAGGGGAAGTCGAAGCCAATAATGTTTCCATCTCTCCATGACATATTTTGTTCGGGAAGATGAATTAATCCAAGCTAATTAGAAGAGCAAAAGGCTAAAGATGTCATGGTCATCCTAAATAGGGCACTTAATAGCCTCTATCTCTAAGATACCAAGCCATAAAATTCATGTCTTTCCACTAAGACCTAGTTTTGATGATAAGGTCATGACGAAAGCCCTTGCACTTCTCTTATTCTTTTCATGTAACATCAAGAAGTGAAAACCTACCTGCCCTCGCCTAAAGGCAGATAAGTGTCCTGTGTAAGGGTATTTTTTATCAAAAATTATCAATGAAATGACTTTTGCATATATCATTCCATATTGTGTATCATTTTTCAACTTTTTTTCTCTATTACTCTTTTGCCCTCATTTTTATCTAAATCCCTTAGTT
This sequence comes from Adansonia gregorii, assembly GCA_038382025.1. NCBI lineage: Eukaryota > Viridiplantae > Streptophyta > Magnoliopsida > Malvales > Malvaceae > Adansonia > Adansonia gregorii. The sequence goes on along the minus strand of JBBYHO010086636.1, from coordinate 16,805 downwards.
GTCTGTGTGCCTTTTGCAATGTTTATTTCTTTGCCCTTTCAAGTGTCCTGATAATAGTGACATGGATTTATCTGATGGGTTTTGGAAGATTGATTTTGAACAATCAATTTGCACTAGTGAAGTCGATCCTGAAGAAGATTTCGAAAAAAGCTCTATACCACTAGACCTCTTACGATTAGTTGAGCAAGAAGAGAAGTAGATCGTGCCCTATAAAGACCCAATAGAAGTAATAAATTTAGGTACTCAAAAGGATCAAAAAGAGGTTAAAATCAAAACCTTAATAAAGTTGATAACTAGAACCAAGTTGATTGACTTACTCTAGAAATATCGAGATGTATTCGCTTGGTCATATCAAGACATGCCAGGACTAGACACTGATATAGTGGTCCATAAGCTTCCTATCAAGCCTGGATGCTAAACAATCCGGCAAAAGTTAAGGAGGATGAAGCCGAAAATGCTCCTCAAAATTAAAGAGGAAGTCAAAAAGCAATTTGATACAGGGTTTATTGAAATAGCCAAATGTCCAGAATAGGTTGCCAATATAGTCTCAGTCCCAACGAAAGATGGCAAAGTATGAATGTGTCTTGATTATCGAGATCTGAATCTAGCTAGTCCTAAGGATAACTTCCCACTACCCTATATCGACACTTTGATAGACAACATGACCAAAAATTCTTTGTTCACCTTCATGGATAGATTCTCAAGCTACAACCAAATTAAGATGGCACCCAAAGACATAGAGAAAACAACTTTTGTAACCATATGGGGGACATTTTGCTATAATGTCATGCCCTTCAGACTAATAAATGCTAGGGCAACCTATCAATGGGCCATGGTAGCCCTATTCCATGATATGATGCATAAAGAAATTGAGGTCTACGTTGATGACGTGATCACCAAGTCAAGAAAAAAGGATGAGCATGTCACAGACCTTCATAAACTTTTTGAGCGACTATGAAAATTTCAACTCAAATTGAATCTTGCCAAGTTTACCTTTGGAGTTACTTCGGGTAAGCTTCTAGGCTTTATAGTTAGCGAAAAAAAGGTTGTAGTTAACCCAGACAAAGTCAAAGCCATTCAGAATATGCGACCACCTAAAACGCAAAAGAAAGTGAGAAGCTTTTTAAGGAGATTGAACTACACTACTAGATTCATATCCCTGCTCATTGACAAATGTGACCCCATCTTTCGATCTTTTGTAAATAAAATCTAGGAAAGTGAAGTAGCGCATGTCAAAAAGCCTTTGATAAAGTCAAACATTATCTATCAAGCCTATAGTGTTAGTATTGCTGAGACCTGGTTAACCTTTAATCCTTTACTTGGTAGTCTTTGACAAGTCTATGGGTTGTGTATTAGGCCAGCATGATGAGTTAGGAAAGAAGGAACAAGCAATCTGCTACTTAAGCAAAAAGTTTACGGAATACGAGTGTAATTAGTTCGCAGTCAAGAAATTATGCTGTGCTTTAGTGTGGACGGCAAGGAGACTCAGGCAGTACATGCTGCATCACACCACATGGTTGATTGCAAGGCTTGATCCTATCAAGTATCTATGCAAAGCCCCTATACTATCAGAAAGGCTAGCTAGATGATAAGTCCTACTTTTTGAATATGACATTGCCTATTTTAGTCAAAAGGCCATCAAGGTTAGTGCGATAGCTAACTTTTTGGCAAGTCGAGTGGCAGATGACTATGAACCCTTAAGTTTTTACTTCCCAGATAAAGATCTAATGTGCATTTTTAAAGACGAAGATGCCTTCAACCAAGATCAATCCAAGAAGATGCATTTTGGTGAAGTATTAAACGCCCTAAGACATGGAATTGAGGCAATATTGATGTCATGCAACGAGAGTCATTATCCGTTCATAGCAAGGCTAAATTTTAATTGCACGAATAATATCACAAAATATGAAGCTTGTGTCATAGGGCTTCAAGCAGCCATCGAGAGGGATGTCAAGATATTATAGGTGTTCAATGATTCAGCCCTAGTTATCTACTAATTGAAAGGAGAGTAGCAAACTTGTGATGCCAAGTTGATGTAGTATAGAAAGCTATAGTAGCGCTCAAGAAATAATTTAATGATATTGGTTTTTGACACTTACCTCAAAAGAGAACCAAATAACGGATGCTTTGGCTACCTTATTATCCATGTTTAAAGTCAACCAAGAAACGAATGTTGCTTTTATCTAGATGGGCATCTACAGAACTCTGATTCATTATCATAATGTCGAAAAAAAGAAGGATGGCCTACCATGGTACTATAACATCCTTCGTTACATCAAGGATTAGTAATATCCTAAATATGCAACCAAGAATGATAAAAGGACTATCAGAAGGCTGGCTATGGGATTTGTTCTCAATGGAAAAATCTTATACAAAAAGAGTCACAATCAAGTATTGCTCAGATATGTTGATACTCCTGAAGCCAAAAAGATCCTAGAAGAAGTTCATGAAGGGATTTATGGCACACATGCTAATGGACATCAGATGGTTAAGCAAATCATGAGAACGGGTTATTATTGGTTGACCTTCGAGAGAGATTGCATCAATTATGCCCAAAAATGCCATAAGTGTCAAATCTATGCGGATAAGATCCATTTCCCTCCAGCGCCACTTCACGTCATGATGGCCCCATGGCCCTTCTCTATGTGAGGCATGGGCATGATCGGGCCAATCACCCCTAAGACTTCCAATAGGCATCATTTTATCTTGGTAGCGATTAACTATTTCACTAAATGGGTGAAGGCTGCCACTTATGCTAATGTCACTAGATAAACTATTTGTAAGTTTGTCAAGTGGGACATTATCTGTAGATATGGCCTCCCAAACCAAATCATCATAGACAATGCAAGCAACTTAAACAATAAAATGATGTAAGAGGTCTACTTACAGTTCAAGATCCAGCATCATAATTATGTCCCTTATCGTCCAAAGATGAATGGGGCAGTCGAGGTAGCCAACAAAAACATTAAAAAATTAGTTGAAAAAATGGCTAAGACTTACAAAGACTGGCATGAGAAACTATTCTTTGCACTTCATGCCTACTAGACCTCAGTTCGAACTTCCATGGGTGCTACCCTATTTTCTCTAGTCTATGGGATGGAGGTTGTATTGCCTGTCGAAGTCGAGATCCCTTCTCTCAAAGTCTTGATGGAAACTAAACTTGAAAAATCTGAATGGGTCAAGAATAGAGATGACTAGCTCAACCTCATCGAGGAAAAATACATGAAAGCCATATGCCATGGTGAAATGTATCAAAGACGCATGATCCGAGCACACAACAAAAAGATGCACCCACGACAATTTCACCCAGATGAATTAGTATTAAAGAAGATCCTCCCAATTCATAAAGATGCATAGGGCAAGTGGACCCTTAATTGGAAAAGACCGTATGTCATGAAGCAGGCTTTTTCTGAAGGGGCCCTAATCTTGTCAGAAATGGATAGCAATATCTTGCCTAACCTAATCAACTCAGATTCTATCAAAAAATACTACATGTAGAGGGCAAAAACCTGAAAGGCATCCTTCTTCAAAGAAAAAAAATAATAACAAAAAAAAAGTGCAAAAACAAAAAACAAACAAAAGAAAACAAAAAAAGGTCCAGATAAAAATCTGAAATGGGCATCTAGGCAGCCCACTTAACTACAGTTGAAAACTCGCAAGGGTGACTTGAAAAGATCAATTTTGATAGGGCATGAGCTGAGAATACCTACAAGACAATGCAAAGCAATCCTAGAGAGCTTTTGAAGATCAGCTTATGCTAGGCACATTCATTGTTCGAGAAAGATTCTGAAAAGCTTCTAAAGAACATCCATGTCATGATTGTTACAGGTGTCTCCTATCCAAAGGTCATCTTTCTCGCTACCCTACTAATTGCTTGTCAAATAGTATATTGAGTTATGTCTCTTTGTTGTCAGGAATAAATATTGCCTTGTTTCTTTTAACCCCCCATACAATTCACATTGCACATGTCATTTAACTGATAATGTTTGATAATCAACTAAAATATGCATTAGGACATCTTGAAATTACATAGAAAGGAAAAGAAAAGCACAGGGAACTCTACTCATGCCCTGACCATCAAGATCATGCACTTTTCACATCAAAGCACCCACTTCGCATGACCATACACCAAACCATTTCTTGCTTTCACGAGCCACATCTCAAGAAAAACCATTTTAAGCTAACCAAAAATTGAACCATGCGTTCTATCAGAATCCTATCGAAACTAGAGACATCAACCTATTCAGGCAAATAGTCTTTAAATTGTTGACAACACCTTTCATTTTTTGGGAAAATGATTGAGCCTTCTGAATTGAGAAAAGCAACAGTCCAAGTTCTTGAGACTAAATTTTTGGTCATATCCCCAATGGAGCTAGGACAACCTATAATCCCTAATGGGATTAGGAAAATTTTTGCCCATAGTCGCATCAAAGACAAATCACCATCCCTAAGAAAGTCTGAATGACGTATAAGAAAAACTACTGCTATCCTCCGTATTAGACTTCACATCATGCAATCATAGCATTCCACATCATGCATTCAGATTACCATCTTACATTATCATTTTTACAATATCACTTCAAGCCAGGTTTGCTGAACCTCCAAAGAATTCCTGGTAAGAGCTCTAAGCTTTGCAAACTAAGTGCCATTCAGGGAAGGTCCTTTTCTTCTCATCACCTCATGTCAAAACCCTTTTTATCAAGCAACTACTATCAAAGGGCCAGTATCAAAAAATTGTTATCCAAAAGCTATCGTAAAAAAAATTATGTCGAGAACATTTATTAGAAGCTTTGTCAAGCATTTTGTCAAGAACTAGTGTTAAAACCTTTTCATTAGGAAATTTTGTCATAAACCTTTGTTAAGAAAAACTTGTATTAGAAGTTTTATCAAAAAATGTTGTTGGCACACTTTCAAAGCCTACAAGTTAGTGGCATCCCTTAAAAGCCTACAAGTCAGTAGCACTCTTTTAAGCCCATAAGTCAGTGGCACCCTTTAAAGCCCACAAGTCAATGGCACCCCTTAAAAGTCCAAGTGTCAGTGGCACCTCTTTAAGCCCCGCAAGTCAGTGGCACCCTTTAAAAGCCCACAAGTTAGTGGCACCCCTTAAAGCTCATAAGTTAATGGCACCCCTTAAAAGCCCTTAAGTCAGAGGCACCCCTTAAAAGCCTGTATGTTAGTTGCACCTTTTCAAAGCCCACATATTAATGGCATCCCTTAAAAGCCCATATGTTAGTGGCACCTCTTCAAAGCCCACATGTAAGTGGCATCCTTTTAAGCCCATAAGTTAGTGGCACCCCTTAAAAGCTCACAAGTTAATGGTACCCCTTAGAAGCCCACATGTTAGTGGCACCAATTTCAAAGCCCACACAAGCTAGTGGCACCTAAGTCTAAGTCAAAGCCCACACAAGCTAGTGGTGCCTAAGTTTGAGTCAAAGCCCACACAAGTTGGCAGCACCTTAGTCAAAGCCCACACAAACTGGTGGTGCCAAGTTTAAGTCAAAGTCTTCATAAGCTGGTGGCACCTGATTCAAAGTTTGCACAAGTTGTTAGCACCCACATCAAAAATCCATATTACTCTACACTTGTCTAAGGGGGTCAAACCTTAGAAAACCTAACACCCTAGTGTTCTAGGGAACATCAATCCACCCTGAACAAAATAGTGCCTATTTATCTTCTCCCTATTCTTGATTCTCAGTAACGATCAAAGATGGGTAGCTGTAGACACCTTATTTTGTCAGGGTAATTTTTTTAATAATCGAGCTAATTTTCCATGGTCCAAGCATTTTTTACTCATCCACCATTGATTAAAAACTCGATTTTAGCTTGTTTCTTTGTACCAAAAAAAAGATCAAAACTTATGTCAAATTACGAATTTAGACTTTTGAATTAATTATAACTTTTTTTAAGTCTAAATTGGATAAAAAAGGTCAATATCACATGATCACCCTACTCTCTAGCTTGTTAACATTTCAGTAAGTTGCCCCTTAAACCATTTGCTGGAAAATCATTTTAGCATTTAAACCAGCCACCCTATGCCCATCACATTGGTATTAAGTTGCTCCTTACAGCCACCTTATAGCTATCAAGCTGACACCACTTTGTCCCCCTTAAGAAATGACTAAAAACACCTCTAAATTGGCTTTAAAATGCTAATATAAATATACCACTTCTATCTTAGCTAAAGAGGGTTAAATTCAAACTCATTTTCACTTCCAAAACACATTCACACATTAAAAAAATCAAATCCCGTAGCTCTTTACTAAGCACCCAAAAATAGCCCTAAAACACTCATTTTTAACCACTACACATTCTGAAAAATCACCTTCATCCATCCTAGAACCAAAACCTTATTATTTCTCTCTTTTTCTTGTTTATTAACAACAAAGAGATGAGAGAAATTCAAGCCATCTCTACTGCTCCAATTATTTGGCCAAGAAGTGAAGTTTTATCATATAACTTCTTACTTTATCATTTTCATTTTCTTTTTTTTAGCATTTTCATCATTTAAGTAAGCTCTCTATGTTTTCATCACCCTCTTAGGATTATCATGCATTATTACATCTTTTGGTTATGGTAGTTTAGGATTTGGATGCCTTAACGCCCCTTTGATGTGCAAAAAGCCTCATTTCATCGTCATTAGTTTGATATCTCTTACTCATGCATTTTATGACATATCCATGCATCTTGTTATCCTTAATCCATGTATGAATTGTTAGCCTAACACATTTCAAGCACATTTATACACTAGCTTCCATGAATCATTGTCATTTTTAGCATCCATAACATTTTCTTGTCACAATGCATAACATTTTTTTTTGTCTAAACCATTGCTAAAGTTAGCATCCCCATTCATGTTATGTGCCATCCCTTGTGTGTTTGTTGTCTTATGGTTGTCAAAATGCATGTTTGATGGCTATCAAAACTAATTTTCAAAACCCTTCCCAAGCTAAGCATGTTAACCTCAACCAATATGGACTAGCATGAACTTAGCATTTTCTTTAAAGTTAGCAAAATAACTTAGGGAAAATTAAGTTTCTCCAGATCTGAAATCTTGGTTAAACAAGTTCAAATCTTTTGCTTTTGAAACAAAAATGTCCTTACAATTATTCCCTAAATGTTCATGCCTTGTTTGAGCCTAAATCATAAGTGGTATCAACAGGCTGTTTCATCATCCCAAACTACTCCGGGGCTATGTAAATGAGTTCATAATGTTCATGCCACTCTTTCCCTTTAGTCATAGACATTCGAATGTTAATGACTTAAGTTCGAACCCATAAATATAAAGAAAATAAGAAATACCCCTGCTATGCTTTGTCCCCTGTTTTTGGCTATGGTCAAAATTGAGTTGTTTTCTTGAATTTCATATCAAGACATTCGAATGTCTCCATATCACCTCGATCAGCCTCAAGAACATGGTTTGACCTCCCACAAGCTCATATCAAGGCACAAACACATTTTACATCTTTGCCATCCTCATTCATAATAATTTTTTTTTGCTAAAAGTCATCAAAATGCTCACTCATTTTCTAAACCTCAAGGTTAAACTTAATTTTTTTTTAAACTCGAGTGTCAGATATTTCATTTTTAGGATAGTCCAATCCTGATCTTTTGAAGGGATGCTCCAACCTTGCTTTTCAAAATGATCAAGATTTAAGACTCTTCTTTTGTCAAAATGATTTCTTATCCATGGGGATACTCCAACCTTGACCCTTTGAGGGGATACTTCAACCCCGCTTCTTAAATTGTCAAGATTTAAAAATCTTCCTTTGTCAAAAATTATTTACCATTCACGAGAATACTCCAACCCTATCTTTCTAAAAGGATACTCTAACCCTATCTTTTAACTACAATTACTCTCTTTTTCTAATTCTTGGATTTCCATGAATACGTCAAACAAACCTCATTTAATCAAGAAACCTAGATGCATCTCAAAATTGTTGATTCTGTTTTCCCAAGTAATCGATGCCAATTGCGAGATAAATTTCAATAGTCCATTCCTTTTTTTATCATTGCATTGAATGATTCACGATTTATGTTACTTTATTTATTTTCTTACTAACATGATTTCTTTGTGATGATTATATGCATTCATGTTTCCAAAATATTTCAAATAAAATTAAAGGTAATATTCCACATAGGTATCTCTCTAGTGCCCAAAGTGGAACATTCCATTTTGAAAGTAAAATTCAGAGGTCATTTTATTAAAAATCTCCATATTCCTCATCTCTCCCAGGCGTGTATGAGATTAAATATTTTTAATCAAAACTTGGATTATTTTTATAAGATTCATGCATTAAAAGGGGTTATATCAAAATAATGACAAGTTAAGATCGAAAAAATCAAAACTGAGACAAGACATAGGTAGTAGGGTACTGATTTTGGGTGTCATGAAGAGGTTCGTACCTTATTATGCGTAACCAACTCCCGAGCCTGAATGATGAATCTTTGTATTACGTAGATGACGGGATTAATGTTTTTGATTTTTGTAACTCAAAACATAGGTTTCAATAAGCATCCGATCATGCCTAGCCTGAAATGATCGAGGGTGATTCCAAGCATTGGCCATTTCATGATGGTCGTTCGAGATCAATAAGATGAGTGATACGTCTTATGGTCCCCCTCACTGTATCATAAGTCTAGAATCCATACATTCTCGTTCTCATCATATCGCGAAAGAAAAGTCTCAATTAAGAAAACATTTCCAAGTTAGGAAAATATTTTAAGTCATACGAACCCATAGATCCATGAGGATCCACCTCGGGGTCCATTAAGACAATAGACAAATTTTGATTCTAAAAAATGTTAGGAAGCAAAGCTGTTCTTATGAAACCAAAGCATTAATTCATTTATCCTAATGAATTTATGGTGCCCAATCTTTAAAAGAAATGAGATTATTATGTGAATCCATATTTATCCCAATTCAAGGACAAACTTTAATTCCAAAAATGTAGAAAGCGAAGTTTGTCTAATGAAACTGAAGCATTAATTCATTTATCCGAATGTGTAGAATGAATTTGTGGTGCCCAATCATTAAAAGAATGAAGATTATTATGTCAATTCATGTTTATCCCAATTGAAAAACAAACTTTAATTCTAAAAATTGCACAAAGAGAAGTTTTTATTATGAAACCAAAGCATCAATTCAATTATCCTAAAGAATAAAATGAATTTGTGCTGCCCAATTGTTAAAGAAATGACATTATTTTGTGAATTTGTGGTTATCCTAATTGAAAGATGAACTTTAATTCTAAAAATGGTAGAAAGAAAAGTTTTTCTGATGAAACCAAGGTATCAATGTCATTTATCCTATTGAAGAGAACATGTTTCTTGTTCCTAATAATGAAAACAAAGAAGATAGTTACGTGAATTCGTGTTTATCCCAAGTGATAAAGTAACTTTGATTCTAAAAAATGGTGGGAAGTGAAGTTATTCTTACGAAACAAAAGCATCAATTAATTTATCCCAATGAGGAGAATAAATTTATGGTGCCTAATCATTAAAAGAAAAGAGATGATTATATGAATCCGTGTTTACCCTAATTGAAAGATGAACTTTAATTTTTAAACTGGGAGAAAGGGAAGCTTTTTTTCATACCAAGGCATCAATATCATTTATCCCAAAGAGGAGAATGTGTTTATGGTTCCTAATGATGAAAACAAAAGAGATTAATACATGAATACGTGTTTATCCAAAGTGATAGATGAATTTTGATTCTAAAAAATGGTGAGAAGTTAAGTTTTTCTTGTGAAATGAAAGCATCAATTGATTTATACCAATAAGTAGAATGAATTTGTGGTGCCCAATCATTAAAAGAAGGGAGATTATTTTGTGAATTTGTGTTTATCCCAATTGAAAAATGAACTTTGATTCTAAAAATGATGCAAAGTGAAGTTTTTCTTTTGAAACCAAAGCATCAAATCATTTATCCTAACGAGTAAAATAAATTTGTGGTGACTAATCATTAAAAAAATGAGATTATTATGTGAATCTGGGTTTATTCCAATTGAAAGTTAAACTTCAATTCTTAAAATAGTAGAAAGAGAAGTTTTTCTTATGAAACCAAAGCATCAATTCATTTATCCTAATGAGCAAAATTAATATTTGGTGCCCAAACGTTAAAAGAAAGGAGATTATAATGTGAATTCATGTTTATCATAATTGAAAGACGAACTCTAATTCTAAAAATAATACAAAGAAAAGTTTTTCTCTTGAAACCAAAGCATCAATTCATTTATCCCAATGAGTAGAATAAATTTGTGGGCCTAATCATTAAAAAAAAGATTATTATGTGAATCCGTGTTTATCCCAATTAAAAGATGAGCTTTAATTCTAAAAATGATGCAAAGAGAAGTTTTTCTTTTGAAACCAAAACATCAACTCATATATCCTAACAAGGAGAATGAATTTGTGGCGCCCAATCATTAAAAGAAAGGAGATTATTATGAGAATTAGCATTTATGCAATTGATAAGCAAACTTTGATTCTAAGAAATGTTGGGAAGCGAAGCTGTTATTATTAAACCAAAGCATCCATTCATTTATCCGAATGCGTAGAATGAAGTTATGGTATCCAATCATTAAAGGAAAGAAGATTATTATGTGAATGAATGTTTATCCCTATTCAAGGATGAACTTTAATTCCAAATGGTAGAAATAAAAGTTTGTCTTTTGAAATTGAAGCATCAATTCATTTATCCTAATGAGTAGAATGAATTTATGGTGCCCAATCATTAAAAGAATGGAGATTACTCTATCAATTCATGCTTATCCCAATTGAAAAATGAACTTTAATTTTAAAAATTGCACAAAGAGAAGTTTTTATTATGAAACCAAGGCATCAATTCAATTATCCCAATGAATAGAATGAATTTGCGGTGCCCAATCATTAAAAGAAAGGAGATTATTAGGTAAATTCGTGGTTATCCCAATTGAAAAATGGACCTTAATTCTAAAAATGGTAGAAAAAAGTTTTTCTTATGAAACCAACGCATCAATATCATTTATCCCATTGAAGAGAATGCGTTTATGGTTCCTAATAATGAAAACAAAAGAGATTGTTACATGAATTCGTGTTTATCCTAAGTCATAGATGAACTTTGATTCTAAAAAATGGTGGGAATTAAAGTTATTCTTGCAAAACCAAAGCATCAATTCATTTATCTCAATGAGAAGAATGAATTAGTGGTGCCCAATCATTAAAAGATAGGAGATTATTATGTGAATCCGTGTTTATCCCAATTGAAAGATGAAATTTAATTTTAAAACTAAAAGAAAGGAAAGTTTTTCTTTATACCAAGGCATCAATATCATTTGTCCCATTAAGAAAAACGTATTTATGGTTCCTAATAATGAAAACAAAAAAGATTGTTACATGAATTCGTGTTCATCCTAAGTGATAGATGAACTTTGATTCAAAAAAATGGTGGGAAGTGAAGTTATTCTTACAAAACCAATGCATCAATTGATTTATCCCAATGAGTAAAATGAATTTATGGTGCAAAATCATCAAAAGAAAGGAGATTATTATATGAATCCATGTTTATTCCAATTAAAAGATGAACTCTAACTCTAAAAAGGGTAAAAAGAGAAGTTTTTTTATGAAACCAAAGCATCAATTCATTTATCCCAACGAGTAGAATAAATTTGTGGTGCCTAATCATTAAAAAAAAAGAGATTATTATGTGAATCCATGTTTATCCCGATTGAAAGCCAAGGCATCAATATCATTTATCCCAATGAGGTGAATGTGCTTATGGTTCCTAATAATGAAAACAAAATAGATTATTACATGAGTACATGTTTATCCCAATTGATAGATGAACTTCGATTCTAAAAAATGGTAGGAATTGAAGTTTTTCTTACAAAACCAAAGTATCAATTCATTTATCCTAATGAGTAAAACGAATTTATGGTGCCCAATCTTTTAAAAAAAAGAGATTATTGTGTGAGACGAACTTTAATTCTAAAAATGGTAGGAGAAAAAGTTTTTCTTATGAAACCAGGGCATCAATATCATTTATCCTAATGATGACAGTGTATTTATGTTTCCTAATAATGAATACAAAAGAGATTGTTACATGAATGCGTGTTTATCACAATTGATAGATAAACTTTGATTCTAAAATATGTTAGGAAGCGAAACTATTCTGATAAAACCAAAGTATTAATTCATTTATGATAATGATTAAAATGAATTTGTGGTGCCCAATCACTAAGAAAAAGAAGATTTTTATGTGAATTTGGGTTTATCCCAATTCAAGGATGAATTTTAATTCCCAAAATGGCAGAAAGAGAAGTTTATCTTATGAAATTGAAGCATCAATTTATTTATCTCAATGAGCAAAATGAATTTGTGGCACGCAATCATTAAAAGAATGGAGATTATTATGTCAATTCGTGTTTATCCCAATTAAAAAGCAAAATTTAATTCAAAAAATGGCATGAAGAGAAGTTTTTATTGTGACACCAAAGCACCAATTCAATTACCCCAATGAGTAGAATAAATTTGTGGTGCCTAATCATTAAAAGAAAGGAGATTATTATGTGAATCCGTGGTTATCCCTATCAAAAAATGAACCCTAATTCTCAAAACGATAGAAAGAAAAGTTTTTCTTATGAAACCAAGGCGTCAATATCATTTATCCCAATAAGGAAAATATGTTTATGGTTCCTAATCATGAATACAAAGGAGATTATTTCATGAATTCATGTTTATCCTAATTGATAGATGAACTTTGATTCTAAAAAATGGTGGGAATTAAAGTTTTTCTTACGAAACCAAAGCATCAATTCATTTATCCCAATGAGCAGAGTGAATTTATGGTGCCTAATCATAAAAAAAAGATTATTATGTGAATCCATGTTTATCCTATTGATAGAAGAACTTTAATTCTAAAACTGATAGAAAGAGAATTTTTTTCTTACAAAATTGAGGCCTCAATTCATTTATCCCAATAAGGAGAATTTTTTTATGTTTCCTAATAATGAAAAGAAAAGAGATTGTTACATGAATATGTGTTTATCCTAATTGATAGACGAACTTTGATTTTAAAAAATGTTGGGAATTAAAGTTTTTCTTATGAAACCAAAGCATCAATTCATTTATGCCAATAAGTAGAATTAATTTATGGTGCCTAATCATTAAAATAATAGAGATTATTATATCAATTCATGTTTATTCCAATTGAAAAACAAACTTTAATTCTAAAAATGACACAAAAAGAAGTTTTTATTATGAAACCAAAGCATCAATTCAATTATCCCAGTGAATAGAATGAATTTGTGGTGCTAAATCATTAAAAGAAAGGAGATTATTATGTGAATCTGTGGTTATCCCAATTGAAAGATGAACGTTAATTCTAAAAGTGGTAGAAAGAGAAGTTTTTCTTATGAAACCATGGCATCAATGTCATTTATCCCATTAAAGAGAATGTGTTTATGGTTCCTAATAATGAAAACAAAAGAGATTGTTATATAAATTCGTGTTTATCCCAAGTGATAGACGAGCTTTGATTCTAAAAAATGGTGGGAAGTAAAGTTATTCTTACGAAACTAAAGCATAAATTCATTTATCTCAATGAGGAAAATGAATTTATGGTGCCCAATTATTAAAAAAAAGAGATTATTAAGTGAATCTATGCTTATCCCAATTCAACGATGAACTTTAATTCCAAAAATGGTAGAAAGAGAAGTTTGTCTTTTGAAACTGAAGCATCAATTCATTTACCCCAATGCGTAGAATGAATTTGTAGCACCCAATCACTAAAAGGATAGAGATTATTATGTTAATTCGTGTTTATCCCAACTAAAAAATAAAATTTAATTTTAAAAATGGCACAATGAAAGTTTTTATTATGAAACCAAAGCATCAATTCAATTATCCCAATAAGTAGAATGAATTTATTGTTCCTAATCATTAAAAGAAAGGGGTTTATTATGTGAATTCATGTTTATCCTAATTGAAAGATGAACTTTAATTCAAAAACTGATAGAAAAAAGGTTTTTCTTATGAAACTAAGGCATAAATATCATTTATTCCAAAAAGGAGATTGTGTTTATGGTTCCTAATAATGAAAACAAAGGAGATTATTACGTGAATTTTTGTTTATCCCAATTGATATATGAACTTTGATTCTGAAAAATGGTGGGAAGTGAAGTTTTTCTGATGAAACAAAAGCATAAATTCATTTATCCTAGTGGGGAGAATGAATTTGTGGTGCCCATTCATTAAAAAAAAGGAGATCATTGTGTGAATCCATGTTTAACCCAATTGAAAGATGAACTTTAATTCTAAAACTAGAAGAAAGAGAAGTTTTTCTTATAAAACCAAGGCATCAATATCATTAATCCCAATGAAGAGAATTTGTTTATGGTTCTTAACAATGAAAACAAAAGAGATTATTACGTGAATGCGTGGTTATCCGAATTGATAGATGAATTTTGATTCTAAAAAAGGATAAGAAGTGAAGTTTTTCTTATGAAACCAAAGCATCCATTCATTTATCCTAATGAATAGAATGAATTTGTGGCACCCAATCATTAAAAGAAAAGAGATTATTACGTGAATATGTGTTTATCCCAATTGAAAGATGAACTGCAATTCTAAAAATGGTAGAAAAAGAAGTTTTTCTTGGGAAAGCATCAATTCTCCAATAAGTAGTATGAATTTATGGTGCCCAATCATTAAAGGAATAGAGATTATTATATAAATTCATGTTTATCCCAATTGAAAAATGAACTTTAATTCTAAAAAGGGCATAAAGAGAAGTTTTTCTTATGAAACCAAAGCACCAATTCATTTGTCCCTAAAGGTAGAATGAATTTTTGGTGCCTAACCACTAAAAGAATAGAGATTATTAAATGAGTCTACGTTTACCCCAATTGAAAAATGAACGTTAATTCTAAAAATGGCATGAAGAGATTTTTTTTATGAAACTATAGCATCAATTCATTTATCCCAGTGAGTAGAATGAATTTGTGTTACCTAATCATTAAAAGAATGAAGATTATTATGTGGATTCATGTTTATCCCAACTGAAAAATGAACTTTAATTCTAAAAATGGCACGAAGAGACATTTTTCTTATGAAACCAAAGCATTAATTCATTTATCGCAATGAGTATAATTAATTTGCGGCCCCAATCATTAAAAGAAAAGAGATTATTATGTGAATCCGTGTTTATCCCAATAGAAAGATGAACTTTAATCCTAAAATAGGTAGAAAGAGAACTTTTTCTTGCGAAACCAAAGCCTTAATTCATTTATCCCAATGAGTAGGATGAATTTATGGTGCCAAATCATTAAAAGAATAGAGATTCTTATGTGAATTTGTGTTTATCCTAATTGAAAAATGAACTTTAATTCTAAAAATGGCATAATAAGAAGTTTTTCTTATGAAAACAAAGCATCAATTCATTTATCCCAATGAGTACAATGAATTTGTGGTGCCCAATCATTAAAAGAAAGAAGATTATTATGTGAATCTGTGTTTGTCTCAATTGAAAGATGAACTTTAATCCTAAAAAATGTAGAAAGAGAAGCTTTTTTTTATGAAATGAAAAAATCAATTCATTTATCCCAATGAGTAGTATGAATTTATGGTGCCCAATCATTAAAGGAATGGAGATTATTATGTAAATTTGTGTTTATCATAATTGAAAAATGAACTTTAATTCTAAAAAGGGCATAAAGAGAAGTTTCTCTTATGAAACCAAAACACCAATTCATTTGTCCCTATGGGTAGAATGAATTTGTGGCGCCTAACCACTAAAAGAATGGAGATTATTATGTGAGTCCATGTTCATCTCAATTGAAAAATTACCTTTAATCCTAAAAATGGCACGAAGAGATGTTTTTCTTATGAAACCATAGCATTAATTCATTTATCCCAATGAGTAGAATGAATTTGTGTTGCCCAATCATTAAAAGAATAGAGATTATTATGTGAATTCGTGTTTACCCCAATCGAAAAATGAACTTTAATTCCAAAAATGGCATGAAAAGATATTTTTCATATGAAACCAAAGCATCAATTCATTTATCCCAATGAGTAGAATGAATTTATGGTGCCCAATCATTAAAAGAAAGGAGATTATTATGTGAATCTATGTTTATCCCAATTGAAAGATGAACTTTAATCCTAAAAAAGGTAGAAATAAAAGTTTTTCTTGTGAAACCAAAGCCTCACTTCATTTATCCCAATAAGTAGAATGAATTTATGGTGCCCAATCATTAAAAGAATAGAGATTATTATGTGAATTTGTGTTTATCCTAATTGAAAAATGAACTTTAATTCTAAAAATGGCAGGAAGAGAAGTTTTTCTTATGAAATGAAAGCATCAATTCATTTATCCCAATAAGTAGAATGAATTTGGGGTGCCCAATCACTAAAATAAAAGAGATTATTATGTGAATCCATGTTTATCCCAATTGAAAGATGAACTTTAATCCTAAAAAAAGGTAGAAAAAGAAGTTTTTCTTATGAAACAAAAGCATCAATTCATTTATCCCAATGAGTAGTATGAATTTGTGGTGTTCGATCATTAAAGGAATGGAGATTATTATGTAAATTCTTGTTTATCCCAATTGAAAAATGAACTTTAATTCTAAAAAGGGCACAAAGAGAAGTTTTTCTTATAAAACCAAAGCACCAATTCATTTATCCCTAAAGGCAAAATGAATTTGTAGTGCCTATCCACTAAAAGAATGAATTTGTTTTCATTTTCTAAACCAAGTTTTGATTTCAATAATAAATCATTTTCAACTTTTAATTTTGAAATCATTTTCTTGTGTTTAGAGTTCATTTCC